>JAADYF010000351.1:0-24201 GCA_023338175.1 Phytopythium delawarense
CCCGGAATTTGTCCACCCTGTTATCAGATGGGTAGTTTGTTTCGTAATTCAGTGAGTTTGTTTTCGTTTTGTCTTCTGAAACCTTGACACCGCGCAAATCTAATTAGTTCCACGGTGAGACTAACGAGGGGATTGTCTGTACTCTCAAAGCTGGACCACATTTAAAATTAGAGGTATTGGACAAGAGAGAGCTTCGACTTTAGGCCCGTCTGCCGCCCCCCCGATAAGCCGACACTATTTTTGCATAACCTACAAAACATACTACCGTAAACCTTACACTATCCAGTATTTTGAACATTTCCCACCTTTGTTTAGCTCCAATAACTCCATTTTTTGCATATCTTTTGGATCGGTTAATCGACAGGTTTGACTGTAGCATCATCAGCGTCTTGGTGACGCCAGGTTTGCTCGTTCCTTCCCCTTAGTATCACTTCTTCAGTATCAAAAGCCGAGACCAGAAGAAGCATGGGGAACAAGCAGGCCAAGCCGACCAAGGCCAGCGCGCCGTCGCCCTCGCGCGCCAAGGCGAGCAGCGAGGACGCGTCGGCCGTCTCGGCGCAGCAGCAGGCGCCTCCCCCGGCCCCGGCCCCGGCGCCGGCCGTGACGCAGCAGCAGACCCAGCAGTCGGTGGCGCCCGTTGCCGCCGCCTCCGCGTTCGCTGCCTCTCCCCCGCCGCCTCCGCAGCAGCAGCAGCAGCAGCCGCGGCCGCCCAGGGCGCCAGTGCCGGTGGCGGCGCCTGCGCGGCCGCAGCTGGAGGCCAAGCTGGCGCAGGTGGACGTGGCGGCCATGTTCTCGACGGCCGAGATCCTGTCGATCCGCAAGCACCTGGCCGCCGTGCTCGGGCTGCGCGAGGACGACGCGATCGTCATCCCCAAGGACGAGTTCTTCCGCTTCCTGGTCGGTAACAGCGCCTCCAGCCTCTACGTCAACCGCCTCTACGCGATCTTCGACATGGACAAGAAGGGATATGTACGTGGAGGGCTGAGGCGGACACGCTCCATGTAGTGAAGATCTCACCTGGCCCCCCTCTGTGTGTGTGTGTCTATGCGGCGCACAGGTCACGTTCGAGGACCTGATGAAGGGCCTGTCGATGCTGAGCCAGCACGCGTCGCGCGAGCACAAGCTGCTGCTGTCGTTCTATCTGCTCGACCCCGAGGGCACGGGCTACATCACCAAGAGCATGACCACGGCGCTGCTGCGCTCGTGTCTGGCCGAGTGCAAAGGTGCGAGTCCCTATCAGTGCTGCCTCTCCGTGCGGACTGGCCGGAAGCTAACCACCGACGGCTGCTGTCTGCCCTCAGAGCTCGACATCTCGCTGTCGGACGAGCAGGTCGCGCGCATCGTCGACAGCACGTTCGAGGAGGCCGATCTGGACCACAACGACCTCATCGATCTGCAGGAGTACCAGGTACCGCTCTCTCTCTCTCTCTCTATGTATATTGCGGATACTGCTGGTGAAAGACTCTGTCGCTGACAATCGTGCTCCGCAGGCGCTGGACGCCAAGCACCCGGGGCTGTTCGACTTCCTGACGGTCGACGCGTTCGGCGTGATCAACCACCTCGAAAAGGTGCACTCGATGAGCATCACGGCCGGGCACTAAGCTCCCCCCTGAACGAGCGCGAAGGCGACCCCAGCGTGGGTCCGATCGCGCCGTCGAGGCCGGAGACCTTGCTCTCCAGCCGCCACCCGCCTGCCTCTCTCGCGATGAACTTCATAATATACTCTCCTGCTTGACGAACCAAGAACGAGGTGAGAGTTGAGCGCTCACTTGGCAGTTGGGGTGATGCGGACGGCTGAAGTTGGCAGGGTCCATCGCATCAAGTGCGAGCAACAAAGTCCCTTCAACCTCCTTGGAACTGCGGCGGTAGCATCACGGGGCATGTTCGTGAGGCGAGCTATACACTGTTTGATACCAAGTCCGGCGTCTGTGCATCCCAATCCATCCAGCGAACCATGCACGGCAATGGAGGCGCTGACAAGAGAGCGTCAAGGCTGTGCCGGCTCCGCTGACCGCGGCCGCGCGGCTTGCATTCACACACACCTCTCCCTCTTAAATCTCAAGCACGCGTATGTCGCTGCTTACTTCTTCTCCGCCGCGATGGCCGCCGGCGTCGTGCCCGTGATCCCGTACAGGTCGATGTACGCCTGCTGTTTCTTGGCGAGGCTGTGCGACAGCGGGCTCTTCTTGATGCCAAGTCCCCACTTCTCGGCCGTCACCGGCGCGGACGTCACCGGCGCAGTGGCAGCAGCCGGAGCCGGAGCCGGAGCCGCGGGCTTGGGCGTGGCGGGCTTCACAGGCGCCGGGATGGCCGGACCAGGCACCGTCTTGTGCGTGGTCTGCGCGGTGACGAGGAAGTCGACGGGCACGACGGGAGCGCCGTCGGCGACCGGCACCTCCTCCTTCTTGGGCGGCTTCTCCTCGGGCGAGAGCACGGGCGGGGCCGGCGCGGCGCTCGCGTCCAGCTTGAAGTCGGCGAAGGCGGCGATCGAGTCCTCGTCCTCGACCGAGACGAAGATGGGCGTGCCGACGGCGACACCCTCCGAGCCCTCGGGCACGAGGATCTTGGCCAGGAACATGTCGTCCGTCGACTCGAACTCGACCACGGCCTTGTCCGTCTCGATCTCGCAGATGATGTCGCCCGCCGAGATGGCGTCGCCTTCCTTGAGGCGCCACTTGGCCAAGTTGCCGCTCTCCATGGTCGGCGACAGCGCTGCTCACAGGTCATGCATATCTATCGTTAGGAGGCCGATGGAGTCGCTGGCGCCACGACCGAGAGGACACGCACCCGGCAGGCCGACGATCTCGTGCGCCGGGTAGGACGCGAACGAGCGCTGCAGCAGCGAGGCGGCCACGCGGCGCTGGGCGGGCAGCATGGCGGCGGACGCGCGCAGGGCCTGGCGGAGCATCATCTCTCTTGATTAAAGTATGGGGCGGTCGCGCTCGCTTGGGCTGCTCCGATAACCTCGAAGTGGCAAAGTGTGGTCGCAATTCCTCCCCCCAACTGGAAGCGAGCCACACCAAGCAGCAAAAAAGACACGCGAAGTTTTTAAACCTGCCAATCGGGGAGGCAAAAAGGTCTAGGTTTAATGGATTTTAATGGGGAACACCAAGCAAACATGCAAGACGCGATGATTGAACCCTCGGATTTGGAGATAGGTTTTATGAAAACAAGGTGAGACAGAGGAACAGAACCAGGTGGAACCCGAAATGTGATGGGTGAGAGAGAGGTCAATGCGTGTCAACAGCATTGATTTGTGTTTTGTATGCTTGGAGTGAATCCTCGCCTTGTTGTCTTGGCAGCGAATGCATGCTGCTGCCCACCGATCCAGCCTTCGAACGGTCTTCACTGCTCCATGCAATGTGATACCCGATCGACTCGCCTGATCTACCTCCTCGAGCTTCAAAACCCTCAAAAATGGGCACCGACCCGTTGAGCACCTCGTGCCAGAGTCCCGACACTGCATATCACTCCGTGTCGGCGTCTCCGCTGCCGAGCGTTGTGCTCCGGCTCCCAGAGCTCTTGTCGCTGCCCGGTTCGCTGTGGTGCTCGGCCTCGGGCTCGGGCTGCTCGCGGTCCGACTCGTGCGCCTTCGTTGCTTCCGTCTCGGGGAGTTCCTGCTCCTCTGTCTCGGCAGGTTCTTCTTCACGTGCGGCATCGTCGTCGGGCTCCACTTCCATCTCTTCAACGCCGGCGCTCGCTTCATCCTCGCTCTTCGATTCACCTTCCACAGCAATGGAAGCACGTTGTGCCGCGATTGGCTCCGTGTCGACATTAACAGTGGACTCGGCGGGTTGCGAGGCAGGCAAAGCTCTATCGCCTCGGAGCAGTCCCAGCGCAGAGCTCGCAGCCGCCACGCCATCATCGATCGCACCATCAGTCCGTTGAAGAGACAGCACCCCTTCCTCGCTCAGCGCTTGGATCTGCTTGAAGAGCCCGCTCGCGACGGCGACCTGCCGCTGCAGCCGCGCAATGACCTCGTTGGTGTGTCTAGATGGATGGAAATGTGTAGGTGATCGACGTCAGCCAGCCGATCGCCTTGCCACTCATACCCTTCGCAGCACACAGCCCAAACGTACACAGATACGGCGTTGCTCTGCTCGGAGGTGGGCACAGCAACGCTCGCTCGGTATGCCTGTTGCCACGACAGTTCCAACTCTTGTGTGAGAAGTCGAGCATGCTTCTGTAAAACACTGCGAGGCACTCACCTTGTCTTCCAATGCGCTGCTTCGCCGCCGACTTGCATCCAACTCCTGTCGCAACGCAGCGATCGTCTCCTCTAGATGACGCTGACGCTCAACAGCCTTTTGCCTGTCGTCGCTGTCAACTGTGGCGGGTTGAGCGGCGTCTGATTGCTTCTCGCTCGCAGCGAGGCGCTTCGTCAAGTCTGAGCTCTCGGCCTTGAGCGCAACCAACTGCTTGTTGCGCTCGTTCAGCAGCGTCTCCGTCTCCTCCAGTGCGCGCTTCGCCTCGTCACACTCCGTCTTCAGCGCGTCGAGCTCCGAGTCGCGTTCAGTCACCTGCTGCTGGAGCGACTTGCGTTGCTGCTCATGCTCAGCTTCCGCGGTGCTCAGCTTCGCGGCCAGCTCTTCGGCGCTTGCCGTCAACTCCTGCCGCTGGGCGACCAGAGCTTGCACCTGGGCCACCAGCTCGTGCCTCTCCGAGGCTGCCTTCTCAAGCACAAGCTCGTGCTTGGCGTTGATCTCCGTCATCGCCTCCGTGGCCATCGCAAGGTGGCTCTTTGCGTTCTTCAGCTGGCTGGTCAGCTCTCTGATCCTGCCATCTCTCGGTTCCTCGTTCTCGATCTCATTGTTCTCGGAGCTCCGCCGGCGCTTCTTGGTCGCGGGGCTTCCTCCAGAGAGCAGCCGGGTGGACTGCGGCGACCCGAGCGCCGAGGCGTTCAGGTCCTGCGTGACGCTGACCGCTGCCGGCTTGGTCTCGATCTCCAATTGCCTGCCGTTTACCACATCAAACGCGTCGTGAGCTCGAGGGGACTGCGTCGCACTTCCGAGGACTGCCGTCGCCTGAATGAAGGCAGGAAGCCACTGCAGACGCAACGTACAGGACTTCAAACTTGTAGATCCTCGGGTCGACGCCTGCCAGGAAAAAACGTCCGCACAAAGCACCAGCGCGTGAGGTCACCACAGCCGCCGCATGCGCATGGCGGCGACGAACCTGTCGCCTTGAGTCCCGGCCGCGTGAAGTGCACGGTGAAGCCCGACTCGAGGTGCGCCGAGTTGCCCTTGCCCACGCGGTCTCCGTTCACCCACACGCCGTTGCGACTGCATCCCAGTCAGCCATTCATAGTCAGCGCCAGCATGAGCGCCTTCACGCTACAGCTCGCCGGCACACGCACCTCTTGTCCTCGAGCCGGACGATCGGCACGCCGTCCCGCGTCCGCCCCTCGAGCTCCACCACGCAGTGCTGCGTCCCGCAGACCACGCGCGTGAGCCACACGATCTCACTAGTTCAATCCCACGCGAGCGGGCGGACGCACCACGCTGCTGATGTACTGCAGGTCGAGCACGACGTCGCACCGCTCGGCGCTGCGGCCGATCTTGTGCTGCGCGCGGAAGAAGTAGACGTGGTCGCTCTCGGCCGGCCGCTCCTTGGACACGAGCGCGAACCGGGCCCACGGCGCTGCGCCCGCTCCCTTACCCGCCATGGCTATGGGCGTCGCCGTCGCCGTCGTCACGGAGGAAGCTTCGCCTAGAGAACTCGCGCCAGTTGCCGCGCTTGGGTTGAACAGCGAGCAAAGTCTCCCGCCAATTTTCTGGGAACAAAGTACTGATGAAATACCGGTTTGAAGTCGGTATTCCCACCTGGACGCTTGCAGGTTGAACGCATTTTCACCCAATCGACGTTCGTATAGGTTAGACTGGACTCCTGCATAGCATCTCAGCACTGCTTCCTCCTCGGCCGACATGCTGCTGCTGCTGCTGCTCGCGCCGTCGAGTCGATGGAGTTACGAGTCGCAGGAGCTGAGACGACAGAGCGCCAAGCCACGAGCTCGCGGCGTGAGAACCGCCCTAGCTGCGGAAGGAGCGCGAGAACTGCTCTCGTGCGCTCGCGAACGCCTGCGAGATGGTCAGCTCGCTCATGGGCACCTCGTTGTCGATGCCCTGCCGGGAGGACAAGCGTACACAAGCGTCACCTTTCGCGTCAGTGATGATATACAACAGTTGGAGGGGAGTGAGCACTCGTACCCGCATGAGCACGCGATTGGAGATGGAGGGCGTGTCCACTTCCAGGATGATGCTGCCGACGCCATTGCTCCAGTTAGAGAGACCGACGCATCCACAGACAGCAAGAGAGACGTCAAGAGCGGCGTACCCTCCGTCGACCACCTCGTCGAGCGTGAGCAGCACCAGCTCAATGTTGTCCAGCATCACGTGGCGGTCCATCCGGTTCCTGGATCACGCGCAAAGCCACACGAGGTATCGCTCAGTACGCCAGCAGACGAAAGGTGATCGCCCGACGGCCGACGCACTTGAGCAGGCTGCTGACGGTGTCGAACGCGGCGTCCAGCACGTTCAACAGGATCAGCTCGTTCTGCAGCGCCAGTCAGTCACGGCAGTGAGTCGTCGTCCCTGGACGCTCATGCATCGCAGTCGATGGCGCGCTGGTACCTCCGTCGACGAGCCCACCACATGCATGGTCGTGTCCGACCCGCAGCGGAAGACGCTCACGATGTTCTCAACTAGGATGATGTCGGCTGCAGCGCGTCATTGTCGCCGGGAACAGCAGCACACGGCCCACGTGTCAGCGGTTGGTGTTCCATACCCCCAGGCACCTCGACCGCTCCGATCCGCCCCCACCTTCGAGGCGCGCGGTCGAGTTCTTGGTCTTGAGGAACAGCTTCTTCTCGAGCGCGAGCTGCTCCTTCAGCGACGGGTACGACTTGTCATAGTACTTGGCGCACACGCGGTTGCCGTCGCTGTCGAGGATGAAAATCGCCTTGACGCTCGGAGAAGATACCTTTGCCGGACACGCACGCGTCAGTCAGTCGCTCGCCCGGCCAGCCCACGCCCAGGATGGCCGCAGACGAGGCCGGTCGCACGATCAGCTCCGTCGCGGACGCGCTGCGGCGCCCAGAGGGCCAGCACGTCGGCCGCGTCGCCGCTCACCTTGGCCATGGCGTCGCGCTTCCGTTCCCCCGAGTCGATACAATCTTGCACTGGACGGGGGCGGCGTATGTGGGACGCTGCCATTGGTCGAAATTCTCTACAGTCTTGGTATGTCACTGAAACGGGTTTAGACGCAATTACGGTATATCATTTCGACACTTAGAGATAAAACCGTCAAAATTGTTTCGCAAAGATGGCATGCTCGACATCAAGCGCGCCGCGATGCGATCAATCCACATGCGCCTGCGTCTTGTGCCGACACGATCTCCAAGCCGACGCAGCTAACCACGTGCTTTAACAGGCATGAACGTGGAGCAGATGGGCGGGAGACTAAGCCCGGCGCCGTCTACACGAGGCGCACGTTCTGCGGGTCCGGGTTGAAGGTCGGCCGCCGGTCGTCCTGGTTGGCAAACGTGCCGCCGCGCTGCGTCGCGAAGTCGCCCTGGTCCAGCACGTCGACCAGCGCCGGATAATTATGGTGGAAGATGGTGTTGTTCTCCGCGCGCATGTGCGTCGTCAGCGCGAAGATGCGCGACATCTTCTGCTGGAAGCGGAACTTGTACGGCTTGGGCGGCAGCGCCGACACGCCGTCCGGGTCTTTCCGCTTGAAGAAGCACTTGTAGAACCGCTCCATCTTCTTCTCCATCGTCCTGCGCACAGCACCGAGAGCATCGTTAGCGACTTCTGCCAACCCAGGAATGCACAGACCAATATGCACATACCACTGCTGGAGGAAGTCGATGATACCGAAGTGGTACAGGCACGGCCCAGCAACACTGGTCGCGGCTTGTGTGAACAGGAATTCGCCGCCCTTGTTGTGCATCAGCTCGGTCGTGTCCACGAAGTACTCCGAGTTCTGGATCCCCATGAGTAAGCTGTAGTCCATGATGCCCTGCGAGCACAGGAAGTCGCTGTCGCGGTGGATCTGGTCGTAGATGCGATGGGCGACGTTCGGGTCGATACGAATCTGCACGACAGCAAGTCACAGAGTCAGTGACCAGATCATTCTCAAAGCACGATCGAAGCGACCAGATCGAATGCCTACCTTGGTCATCAGGTCGTTGTCCTTCAGCACGATGTTGGGCTCGTGGAAGTTCATACCGTCGCCGCACTCCTGGTTCTTTGTGCTGCCGAATGTGTACGACGCGTTGCAGTAGCGGCAAGAAGCCTTGTCGCCCGGCTTCGGAACCTTCGCGTTTCTGTCGACCCACGAGCCCTTGATGTCGTACCGGATGTGCACGATCGGCGTGTCGGCGAACAGGTTGCCCATGACCACGAAGTAGTACATCTTGCCGTACAGCGACACGGCGTGGCAGCCGTAGAATCGCGTCAGGATCGTGCTCCGGTTGTTCGTCATGTATGCATCGTAGTTCGGGGCCATCTTGCGCAGGAACTGGCACTCCTCCGGCGACATGGTCTTCACAATCAGGCGCTCATCGGATGTGTAGAACATGAAGGCGCCACTGCGACCTTCGCTGAAGCGTTCCTGTTGGGTTCAAACCACACGAGATGAGCAAATTCGTCAGCGCTCAAGCGTTTACACTTCCCGCTCCCAGCAAATGGCTTACCTTGGTCGTCGCTCCGAACATCTGGATGTACTCGGCGTCGCTGATGCCAAACGTGAGGCGAATGTTCCGGAATGAGGTCGGGTTGAACGACCAAAACTTGATCGACTTGCCCTGGAGAAGCGATCAAGCCCACGATCCCATCGGTCAGTAGTCCCATAACGCTGATACAGCGCGTTGCCGCCGTGAATGTCCACGCACCGGCTCAGACTCGCCGGAGATGGGAATGTCGATGATCTCATCGTTCACGGCACGGACCGACTCCTTGATACCCGAGGTCGTGTAGTACAGGATCTCCGAACGAAGGGCCGTGTTCACCTGAGGGCTCAGGTCGACGTCGACGTCGGCAGACTCCTGACCATTGCCGCTCGATTTCCTGCGTCCAGAGCATCAAAGTGAGCCAACCTTCTCGCTGTACAGATGACCCACCCACCACGCGTGGCGAGACGTACTTCTCAATGTTGTTGACAGCGAACCAGATCACGTAGTCGAGGTAGCCCTTGGACGCGATGAGGAACGTCACCAGCTGACGAACCACTTGAGCACCGGCGCTGTAGTCCGACGAGTTGTTGCTTTCGCTCTTCGTGGCCAAGAAGTACGCCGACATGTACAGGAGCAGCAGCAGCAGCCAGTAAAACACGTACGCGCCCGTGAAGCTGCCCAGGCAGAATGACGCAAACACACTTAGTACCAAAGACCCGTCGAGTCTCCCCATGCATCAGAAACCGCCGGGTGATAGCAGGACACGTACAAGGAAATGTAGTTCAGCACGCGGAGCCGAATGTTGTACGTCTTCGGCACGCCGCGCAGGTACAAGCGGTGCCACGCCAACGTGAGCACGCTGGAAGAATCGAGAGAGACGACGTCAGTCGGACAAAACACGACTGGCATAGCATATCCCGACATCTCCGCACCAGACTGAGACGACAAGAACCACCAGGACGAACGCGTAGATCAGGATCCACGGCCTGAAAGCAACAACAGCAACATGGAGGCGTCAGTTCTCAACGGTCTGGCCTCTCGAGCACACCCGCGCTCATTTCCCCTGAGCACGTACCACTTCTGAGCGTTCAAGAAGGTCGCGCTTGACGAGCAAGCGGCGACGCCGTCGGCGCACACTTCGTCCTCCTCGCAGCAAATGCGAGAAGATGCGAGGCAGAAGCCGACGACACCGTCCGTGTCGGCGTGGTACTTCATCGACTGGCCGTCAACGGCGAAGAAGCCGCCGGCGCCTTGCACCGTATACGTGATGATGCCCATCACGATGCCTCCGAGCCAGCACCACAGGTGGTAGAACTTCATCATCCGCTTGTAGCTCGTGAACGGACTCGTGAGCTGCAGCCATACATCCGCGTTGAACCGTTAGTGGATGAGGATTCACAGCAACTGCATGACAAATAACGCACCGAAGAGAAGAGGTCGCAGGCCATGACGAGCGCCCAGGCCTCGGACGTGAAGAAAAAGAACTCGGTGATGCCCGCGAGTCCACGGCAGGCGTCGTTGGATCCGCTCGGGTCGAAGTCCACGAGCACGTTGAAGAGCAGGCAGACGGCGAAGAAGATGCTGAGCACCGAGCGGTTGTGCACGATCGGGTTGGGGTGCTGGTGCCACTGCTTCTTGCGGAAGTAGGTGACGACGACGGCGGACGAGCAGATGATCGTGTTGACCGAGCCGGCGATGAGGCCCGTCCAGCGGTAGTTGTACAGCGCGATAGAGACACCAAGGAAGGCCATGGTGAGCGCGAAGCCCAGCAGCTGAGACTTTCGGTTCTCAAACCACCGGATCTTGGCCTGCGACGTCGACTTGGAGCGGCCGCGGAACTGCTGCGTCATGTCCTTGTTGATGACGCGGATGTTGGTGGCGGGCGTCGGGCGTGACGGCTGGTGCGCCGACACGCTGTAGGACATGCCCGGCGGCAGCGCGTCGTTGCTCGAGCTGCTGCCGGTCGCGTAGTTGTCCAGCGGCATGAAGTTGCCCGTGTTCATGGGCCGCGGGTAGTCCACAGGCGGCAGCTGGCGCATGCTGGGCGCCTCGTGGTCCAGGTCGCCGTGCTGCGGCGTCTCCATGACGTACAGCGAGCCGGCCGGCGGGCTGTAGGCGCTCATGTACGACTGGTCTTCCAGCACGGGCGTGCCGCGGTGGTCTCGCTCGGATTCGGCTCGTAGACGGTGGCCAAAGTCACTGTGCGACCGTCCCATACTCCCGGGGACAAGCGGTCGGCGGTCCTTTCCCCCCTTCTCCACGACCGACTCGTTGACCCTCTTGCGAAAGGGTCAGCCGATCAGTCGGGAGCGATGGTATTGGACGCGAAAACAGCAGGGGGAGCTGTCTCTCTGGCGCGTCCTCGAAAGGGTCGAGCGCTGCGGCGGCCGGGCCGGGGCGCGATGGCGGACGCGATGGCGGGCGGCGCGATAGCGGGCGGGCGCGACGGCGAGTGGCGCGGGTGCTACAGGGCCCACGCGGACGCAGCGGCCGAGCAGCACGGTCTCCGGTGTCGAGCGCGCGGAGAAAAGCGGCGATTGGCGTCTCCTCCTTCCCTGCCGGCAGTGTCGGCGTTTCCGTCGCGCTTTTCTCTTGGTTTCAGTATGCCGGAAGGCGTCAGCGCGCAGCCTCGAAGTCGATCCCGTCCTTTCCCCGATTCCACACATCGTCAATCGGCTCGAGGTGTCCTGCATAATTTGATGCAGTGGCCTGTTCTCCTGACCTGCAGAGGTATTTGCAGGAATTACCATGCTGGACGAGAGATAAAACTTTGCTGCACCTGCGTGGGTGACTTGCAGGCGCAGGTGCAGGACTCGAGTCCGATTGATCGATAATCCACTTGAAACTTGAAACGGTCAATCGAGGCGATTAGGGCTTCACGCATGCAGTATTGCAGGTTTTTGACCTGACTCCACAATCCAGAAGGCGTAAACCTTCATTTTAACCAATCCAAAGGCAATACTCGCTCCAACACAAAATCGTGGATAAAAGCATGACCCTACCCCGCTCTTCAGTTTCACTCGTCAAGTCTTGGTCCTATAGTTCTTGCGCTAACGGTTCGTCTTCGCCGAGCCACAACCACGGCGCGTCACGCCTCCACCCGCCGCATGACGCCATGACGTCATGCATGGGTGTTCACCGCCCGGGTTTCACAATCAAATTCCCTCGTGATACCAACCACAGGCGCGTGGAACCCCCTTCCACCGACGTGTTTTGCGTCATGCGTAACCCATACAACGACCAAGTATAAACCCGTGCGCCGCCAGATCTTGGGCGGCACCCCACCCCACGTCCGTGAGCAGCTCATTCCGCGGCATCACATTCGGATTCGCGCGTCGCCACCGCCACCCACCACCACCTTCACATCCCCTGCCATTAACTCCGCGCCCACCATGTCCCCGCTGCCGACGACGCCTGGCAAGAAGGTCGGCCCGCGCGACCTGGTGAACGGCGGGCTGCTGCAGTGCGTGGAGGCGGCGACGCTCGGCATGCCGTTCGAGGTGTGGAAGACGCGCATGGGGCGCTACCGCACCGAGTCGACGCTGCAGGCGTTCCGCAACGTGATGCGCGAGGGCGGCGGAGTGGGCGCCTTCTGGGCCGGCACGGGCCCCAAGATGGTCGAGTCGGCGTCCAAGGGTGCCATCCTGCTCTTCTCCAAGGAGGCCATCTCGGACTCGCTGCTGGCCGCGGGCGTCAGCAAGAGCGCCACGGGCTTCCTCGCGGGCGCCGGCGGCGGCGTCTGCCAGACCGTCGTCATGGGGCCCTGCACCTTCCTCGTCACGGCCGCCGTCACGGGCGACAAGTCCATCTCCACCATGCAGCGCGTCTCGAACGTCTACGGCACGCACGGCATCAAGGTGCGGCCTGCTCTCCAAGGACACCGGACATGCCTTGTGGACATGGACATGGATGACTGATGATGGCTGACGATATGGATGGATACATGTGCAGGGCTTCTACCCGGGCGGCACAGCCATCGCGTTCCGGCAGGCGACCAACTGGGCCTCGCGCCAGGGCTTCACGGAGATCGTGCGCGGACAGTTCAAGCTGCTCTTCCACGGCGATAAGGACGCCAAGCTGACGGTGGCGCAGGAGGCCGCGTCCGGCATCGTGGGCGGCGCGCTCGCCTGCTGGAACCACCCGTTCGAGGTGGCGCGCATCCAGATGCAGTCGGCCGCCGACCGCGGCGAGCCCAAGCAGAACATGGTGCAGGTCTTCCGCACCGTCGTCAAGGAGCAGGGCTACGGCGGCCTCTTCAAGGGCATCATCCCGCGCCTCGGGCTCGGCATCTGGCAGACGCTCTTCATGGTCACGGGCGCCAAGCTCGTGCGCCAGGCGCTCGAGGACAAGAAATAGAGCGGCCGGCGGCAAGGCCACCGACATGATAACACTGAATGCAGTGAGATGCCCCAGCGGCTCGTGTTCTCCGCGCTACAGATCCGTCTTGAGCACCTCGCGAAGGCACATGGTGGCAAAGCTGCCCGCAGGCAGAGAGAACGACACGGCCGCGGCGTTCTCGCCTGTCATGGAGCGAGGGCATGACGACATCTCAGTCAGTCTTGGACGAGGAACCTCCGCGAGCCACTAGCGAGACGTACTCTCGTCCAGCGTCCACTCCACAGCAGTTGGGAGCGCGATCAGTCGGCGGTACACGCCCTTGAGCGGCCCCGAGCGTAACAATGCGTCCTCCGTGCCGTCCGCCACCGCCATCTTTCGAGAACATGCCCATTGTCAGCCTGGCAGACGCGGACATGCACGTGTCGACGCCTTACCTCGCGGATCTTGTCCCCGACGGCATTCGCTGGCAGCATCACATTCGTTCCCGGGAGCGGCAGCACTACCGACGCCAGTGGGTTCTCGAGCGTGCGGTTCATCACCTCAGCTTCCCCCGCCGTGATTGCTCGTACCGCATCGTTCCCAGTGTCGCCTTGGCTGTCTTCAACTGTCACGAGGTCGCCTTCCATGGCCTTCTTCCCCCCGTGGCAGATGCGGAAGGATGCAGCGCGATTGAACAGGAAGCTCTGGTACGCGTGTAGGTATAGAAGTCGGCGGGAGTGCGGGATGGTGGCGACAGCTTGCTCGAACGCAGCAGCACCATAGCGCTTGAGGCTCTAACGGTCACAGCGCACCAACAGAGACTCATGGAGTTAGCCGGCAAGCACATACAAGCACAACAGAGCCCTCCTCTCACCTGCAGCAACGTCCGCTCCAGGCTCATGCTCATGGGGAGGAGCTTGAGCGCTCTATCGACGTCGCCATGATCCAGGTACAGCTGCTTCGCCTGTCGCGCCACGGGCGGCTCGCGCTCGCCAATGGCCAGCAACAGCCGCAACGCGTCGCTCCACTTGCCAGCAACCATCTTCTCGCCAATGTGGTGCGGACGAACAGTGCTTGCCGGCCGCCCCACGCGCTGGAAGCCAAAGTAGTTGATGAACCCGTGCCGCTCGGCGTTTTGGATGTTGGTGGCCAGCGTCGACTGCAGGTCTGCCTCATCGCTCGCGAGGTCACGGATGACGATGGTGAATCTGTCAGCAGGACAACGTCAGGGTCGACGCTCGACATCATGGAACAGCTTGTGGCAGATAGCAATTCAAGTCGTGGCGCGAACCTGTTCCCGTTGGCTTGTCCAAGTGCCTGTGGATGGAATTCGCACGCTTCAGCACACACGCGCGCGCGCGAGGTCCAGGACAAGGGAGGAGTGCTCCTCGGCGGGGCTTACCATGGGCGTGCTTGTGTAGACAAGATCCCCGATCTCCAGGGATGGCGAGGTCGACGTGGCGTCCGTGTCGATCGTTAATTCGGTGCGATTCAGCGCGAGCAACTGCTCCGGGCGGACGCCCCGCACAGTCACGTGCTGGTAGGTGACGGCCGTCTTGTCCTTCGTCCCGGCGTACCCGAATGCGGACTGCGGACAGCGCAGCAGTCGAGACAGCTTCTCAAAGCAGGCAAAGTGCTCGTAGTCCGTCTGAGCGCGAAGCAGTTCACGCGAAGCTGTCAACATCGCGTCAAGCCACTCAAACAGTGCCGCAGTCCGCTACCTTGCACAGCACGAAGCGCAGATACGGCTCGGGCTGCGAGCGCTTGCGCTTCTTGTTGCTCTTGGGCGAGAAGTACACGACCACGCGCTGGGCTCCGCGTCGGTTCTCCGTCGTCGTCTTGAAGCACGACGTGCACTTGGAGAGCAAGCGGTGCACTGCGGTCCGCCCCTCCTTGGTATCCTCGTGCTCGAGCTCCAAACCTAATGGACGATCACAAGAGACGCTCAGCCCACGATGCACTCCGTGTGTCATGCACCAACCGCGCAGCAAAAGTCGCACCTCTGGATGCGGCGGGGTCATTGCCACCCGCCCGCAAGAACTGCAGCACCTTGTCACAGTTGCCGGTCGTCATGCCGCCGTCCAGGAGCTTCCGGCACACTGGATCCATCGTGACGAGGACCTTCGTCTCGGACCCGCCGTCCTCGCCCTTCTGCAGTCTGCAGTCAAGGCCCGGGAAGCAGTTCTGGCCGAGACGGCACCGGTCAGCCACGCCCCCAGCACATGTGCATCCATCGATCGCTGCATTCACAGACGTACCTGGATGCACACCTGCAGGTACACGCGGTCTCTGAACTCCTCCGGCGCGGCCACCACGTGCTCAGGGCTTTCGCTGCGCGCGACTCGCTGGATCTGCAGCGCCGAGTCCTGCCCCACCAGCTCGTCCAGCGCCTCGCGCCATCCGCCCGAAGGCTCGGCGAACGTCAGCCGCTCCTGCTTGGCGGAAGCGCTCGCTGCCTTGTCCAGCATCTCCTGCAGCGCCGCCTGCCGCTCGGCTTGCGTCGGCACGCGGTCTCTTTGCTCACTGAGCGCCACCACCGCGCCGTCCGCGCTGATCTCGCGCACTTGGAAGTCCAGCGGTCTGCGCGTCACGTCAGCCTGCGATTCCCATTGATCGATCGATGCTGGCCACGCACCTGGACTTGACGGACCCGCGCACCGCGGGCGACGGCGCACCCAGCAACTCCGCGACGCCCACGACCGCCCCGGTCCGCCCCGCGGGCGCCGCCGCCTCCGTCGCCTCGTGCGCCGAGCACGAGCCCATGCAGTCCTGGTGACGCATGGAGCGCTGTGAGTGGCAACGACGATGCTTGGGTGGCGTTAGGTTTCCACCATAACTGACACTTCAATTGATCTTGATGATGGTATGGACTTCCGAACCTTGGATGCGACCGTTGACGTTATTTAACACATTACCCGATCAACCCGGCCCGGCGTCGAAGAAAGCCGAGAAAGGCTCTCACGGCGGAAGCGCTGGAAATGGGCGGCGGGACCCGCGAAGGCTCCACTCCGGGCGCCAGAAGCGATTCGCGGCCGTTGGAGCAGCTGCGCTGGCTGGTGCACCGCGACTTCGACCCGCCGCTGAGCTCGCAGGAGCTGGCGCAGGCGCTGGACGAGTGCAGCGGCAGCATCCAAGTGGCCTACCACTACCTCAAGGAGCGGCGGCGGCGCGCCGACAGCGAGCGTAGGCACCAGCTGCTCATGGCCAGCGTGAGCGCGAGCCAGCCGACGACGACGGCCGCGGCTGTGGCCAAGCGCCGCCTCGGCCTGCTGGAGGAGCGCGAGGCGCAGAGCGTGGCGCCAAGCAAGCGCGCCAGGAGCGACCAGCCGCCGGAGGACGCGCCGCCGGCTTCGCAGGCCGAGGAGGACACCAAAATGCCGGCCCCGCAGGACGTTGACCGGGCGAGAAGCGTCCTCAAGGAGACGGTCAACGTGCGCGCGCGCGGAGAGCAGCGGGGCGGCGCCGACTGGGCCTCGGATATGATGGCGGCGCTGCAGGTGCAGCCGCTGCTGGAGATCGTCATGGCGCTCAACCTGACGGCGGACGCGCTGGCCGTGTGGGTCAAGGCGGAGATGGGCCAAGAAGCGACGGAGCAGAAGAGCAAGGCGCTCGATGACGTCGTGGCCGCCGTCGCGCTGGTGCAGCGGCAGGAGCCGGACAGCGACTGCGTACGTTGTGCGAGTCGCGATCCTCCTCTCCTGGACACGTGTGCTGACGAGTGGTGGTGGTGCTACTGACAACAGACGCGGCCGATCGAGGAGGCGGTCGCGAAGCACGAACAGGAGATCGCACTCCTGAAGATCGAGGCGCTCGACCAGCAGCAGTCACTTCGGCTGCGTGCGACGGCCGGCCAGCGCCTCGTCGAGATCATCACGCGGGCGATTAGGATGCACTTGGAGCGCCTCAAGCAGGTCACGCAGAGCGGTAGCAACGCGGAGGATCCCGGGACGTACCGCGATGCGCTCGAGGAGATGGAGCGCGGCGCGGCGCGGCGAGTGGAGGACAGCACGGCCCAGCTGAAGGAGGCCGACGCTGCGCTCAAGGCGGCGCGTGAGGTGATGGAGGCGCGCGCCAAGGTGTTGGTGTCCTTCATTAATGACCGCGTCAAGGCGCTGGTGAGCTCGGGAGAAGAGTCAGAGGAGGGTGCCTTGTGGGCGGCCGCGATGGAGGTGACGCACTCGAACGACGACGAGATCGCTGCGTTTCGCGCGTCCCGGGTGGAGAGTGAGGAGCGCGCGCGAAACTGCCAAGACGCGGTGCACAAACGCAACAGCAAGCTCACGTTCGACCAGAACCTGCTGGCGCTCGTCCGGACGATCCAGACGGAGCGCAAGCGCCACGACGAGGTGCGTTGCGCGTTGCTGTTGGTATGCGTGCTCCGACTTCTTGTCGCTAACGTGTTGATATGGTTGTGCTAGGCGGTGCGCTACCGGTCGCAGCACGCCCAGTCAGAGATGCAGCAGCGCACGAAGGAGTTCGTGGTGCGCCACCTGCCCACGCTCATCGGCGCGCTCCAGCTGTACTTTGAGTTCCGCTCGGTGCAGGAAAACGCGGCTCGACGCGACCAGGAGAAGCAGGAGAAGGAGCTGGAGGAGCTCTTAGATGTCTACGGCGACTCGGCCCCGATCAAGAAGCGCGATATCGAGCAGCGGATCGCCGAGTTCAAGCGCATTCGCTCCCAGTCGGCCGAGGGCATTGGCGACATGGTCAAGACCCAGCAGGAGCTGTGGACGGCGGACTGCGGAGTTCTGTCTCTAGAGACATGGCGCCTGGTCGCTGGCGCATTCAAGGATCTCTATCACCACTCGAACGGCGTCGTCCAAGATGTGAGTGGCAAGTTCATGCTGCAGCTCCGATTGTCATGGACTAACTGTTGCGGGTTGCGTTGTCGTGCGGCAGGCTATGCTCGTGCTGGTGTCGTCCATCGACGCAGAAGAAGCCAAACTGCGCGACGTCCAAGCTGCCGGTGTGAGCAGTGGCGAGGACGCTGCTCCTCCTCCTGCTCCTCCGTCCGCGGACGCGCTGCCGCAGCCGACCCAGCTCTTCCCGGACATTTACGGCCCTGGCGACGCGGTCGTTGGGTCCTACCGGACGGCGATCTCTCCTGTGGTCGCGACGGACGGAGTGTCGACGTCTGTGCAGCCGGGCCTCGCGTCCCCGCCGGCTCGCGCGGCGCCAATCGTCAACGCGGCCTCGGTCGCCGTGCCCGTCAAGCTGGAGCACACGCACGAGTTCGCGCTTGGGGTGGAGGTGTTCACCAAGTTCAACATTGCCGAGGACTGCAACCAGTTCTTCCGCGGCAAGATCGTCGAGCTGCTCCCGGACGGCGGCTACCGCGTGCAGTACGACGACGGCGACGTGTTCTCGGTGGCGCGCCAGTACCTGTTCACGCGGGAGCAGGTGCGACGTCGGCTCTTGTGCGGTGGATGTCAACACCTCGGTTGTGCTGACTGGTTCCTCATGGCATGCTTGTTGTTGGCGCAGGTGGCGCACGAGCTTCCCCAGGAGTCGAGCGGGACAGCGGGAGGCGCGGACGGCAATGGATGCGTCGTCATGTAGTGCGGCGGCTTCAGCTATTGCCGGGACGAGCAGACCGCGGGGCCGTCCCCCACGCCTCGCACGGCAGCGACGGCAACATGCGAGATGGATAATTTAACACGCAGGCTTCTTCCCGTTCCTGCAGACGCGCATGCGTCGTGGCGTGGCGTGGCCACCACTCGAAGCGCCATCCCTTCCTGACCACTTGACTCGGGTATCGTCTGTTTAGACTTTCCCATACAAAGTGATAGATACAGCTTCACGACAGCACCACCGGCATATGCGGCGGTGGGAAATCCTCGAGACGCGCGCGGTGCGCCAGCAGCGGACGGCGGCGGGCGACAAGCTGGTCAACAACTACCGCGTGCTGGGCGCGCTGGGCCGCGGCCGCTTCGCCAAGGTCAAGCTCTGCGAGCGGCTGACGGCGCCGGCCGCCGCCGCGCTGGCCGATGCGCATGGAGGTCCGGACGCGCCGCCAGCGGGGCCCCCGCCGACGTTCACGGCTCCCCCGCCGTCGGCCGCCCCGCCGCGGCAGTTCGCCATGAAGATCTTCTCCAAGAAGGCGCTGGTGCGCATGAAGGAGTACGTCTCGCAGCCCGCGCCGAGGCCCCGCGGCGTCGAGCAGCAGGGCGGAGAGATTCCGGACGCCTTGGACGGCTTGGACGCGCCGGACGCGGCGCAGGGTGCCTCGCGGATGCGCGTGGTGACGGCGCTGGACCGCGTGCGCGACGAGATCGCCATCATGCGCACGCTGTTCCACCGCAACGTGGTGCTGCTGTTCGAGGTGATGGAGAGCGACGACAGCGACAAGATCTACCTCATCCTGGAGCTCATGGAGGGCGGGCCGTGCATGGCCTTCGATCCCGACACGAAGCACTTCGCGAGCGCCGCCACGCGCGGGCCGCTCACGGAGAAGCTCGCCAAGGCGTACACCAAGGACGTGCTGAACGGGCTCGAGTACCTGCACGGCCGCCGCATCTGCCACCGCGACATCAAGGTGAGAGGGGAACACACACACACACACGGCGTCGCTCAATGCCCGGAAGCAGTGACGGTCTAACTTGATCTCTCTCTCTCTCTGATACTTAAAGCCGGACAACATCCTCTTGAACAGCGCGGGGCGGTGCCAGCTGACGGACTTTGGCTGCGCCATGGTGCTCCCCGAGCGCGGCGAGGCGGCGCTCGTGTCGGACACGGTGGGCACGTTCCAGTTCCTGGCGCCCGAGTGCTGCTCCGGCGAGCTGTACGACCCGTTCAAGGTCGACGTCTGGGCGGTCGGCGTAGTGCTCTTCATCTTCCTCACGGGCGTGCTGCCGTTCCCGGCCGACAACACCAAGGAGCTGTTCGACCAGATCGCGGCGGCGCCGACAGAGTTGCCGCTCCACGTGCGGCAAGAGGTGCAGCCCGAGTGCGTCGACTTGTTGCTGCGCTTGCTGGCTCGGGACCCCGCCGAGCGCATCGGCGTCCAGGAGGCGCTGGCCCATGCGTGGCTCAACGAGAGCCAGGAGGACGGGTACGAGGGCGAGCCGATCTTCTTTTGACGACCGTCGTGCAGATGCAAAGTAGACTTGTCAAGCAAGGCCGGCGGTGATCAGCAACTCTGATGCGTCTATTGTCCGACTCGAGGCTCTATCGTGGTGTTGGATACTCCGGTAGCTATGCAAGAGCCCTGCTCGAGCCGCTGCGGCCGACAGACACGCTGTCGTCGTACGCGATGTCGAGCATCCGCTCGATCATGGCCACCACTTCGTGCACGTGGATGCCGTCCATGCCTCCGCCGCGGAACGGGTCCTCGAGCAACCGCTCCACGTTGAAGATGCCGCTCATGATGAGGCTCGTCATGATGCTCAGCGCGAGCGCGAAGCCAAAGTTGGTGGACGTGGTGCTGCCGCTGCCGCGCGCAATGTAGACGTAGTAGGGCCCGAAGAAGGCCGGGAGCACGATGATGAACAGCCGAGTGAACGACCGCGTGGCCTGCGGCGTGCGGTAGAACTTGATGTTGAGCAGCTTCTCGATGCGTCCGTGCAGCATCCAATGGTACTGGTTGATGCGCGAGGCCTCGTTGGCGGGCAACCCGACGCGCTTCATCACCTCGACTTGCTGGTGCAGCCGGCGGAAGAGCGCCACGAGCCGTAGTTGCAGCTGCTCCGTCGTGTCGGCGTACTCATGCGCGGCCTTACGCCCGAGCGACGTGAGCCGGTGCCGGCCGCGCGTGAGCGTCGGCAGCAGCAGCAGGTCAGCGGTCGAGCGCAGCGCGTCGACGAGCAGCGCCTTGGTCTGGCGCTCGTGGTCGCGCGGCAGCTTCTTGCGGCCGTTGTCGCCCCAGTCCCACAGCGCGTGCGCCAGCATGATGTTGACGACGAGCGACTTGGCTGCGAGGTGGTGTGCCAGCAAGGTGAGCGATGCCGTAGCAACAGACGTGTGCATGCGGGTCTCGCTGTCACGTACACTCGGCGATGGCTTCGAGCGCCTGCTCGCGCCGCGTGAACGCCTGGCGGATCTGCATGATCATGGGCGAGACGATGGCGAACGTGACGATGGTCCACGAGATGTTGGCGGCGAAGCTGGCGCCGCCGGTCTCGCGCCCGCCGCCCCAGAAGTAGTAGGCCGCCGTGGCCGCCACCGACGTGGCCACGGCCAGCAGCGACTCGAACGACAGCAGGTGCAGGCAGAAGACCTTGGCCGCCGCGTACAGGTCCAGCGCCGTGTCGCGCAGGCCCTGCGGCGCCACCTGCTGCGCGCCGGACTCGCCCCAGTCGCCCGCAGAGGTCCGGCCCCCGCGGTACGCGCCGGCGTCGCCGAGATGCCCGTCGAGATGCCCGTCGACCGTCATGAGAGCGGCTCGTCAGTTGTCACAATGTGAATGGGATGAGCTCCCGAGATTTGCCTCAGGATTTGATAAACGTAACTCCAACGGCGGTTACGATTGGTTACGCAGCGCTTGACACGGATCGGTGGACGCAATGGCCGATGCAATGTGTGCAATGACACGGTGTTCCCATGCATCTAGCTTCGAGCGTGGGTGCAATGGATAACTAAAGGGCGTTTACTAGATTATACTGCTGTCTGGCGGTCGCAACTGCTTCTACTGACAAGGCGGGGGCAGTGGTGGTGGTGGTGGTGGTGGTGGTGGTGGGGAAGCGGACGTCGCAGCGCGTCACGCTAGCACGGCGGCGCAGACCGAGATGTCGTCGCGCTTGCCCTGCTTCTTGTGCGCGAAGGCGAGCAGGTTGGAGGCGCTGTAGAAGGCCAGCTGCCGCACGCGCTTCTCCTTGCCGAACACCGGTCGCGAGACCGCCGGGATGCTCTCGCACTTGGCGCGAAAGTGCCGGTACTCGTCCTCGTTCACGTTGTTGTTCGCCTGCAGCTCCTCGAGCGCCTCGCGGCAGAAGCCGGCGGCCGACACGGCGAACGGGATCAGGTCGGCGTTGGCGCTGAACGTGGCCTTGGCGCGCTCGACCGTCCTCTTGGCCATCTCCTCGGCGCTGCCGGCCTTGCTCGGGCTCAGACACTCGATCACCTCGTCCACGAACAGGTTGTCGTGCACGCCGTCCGAGAAGATGAGGCAGACGTCGCCCGGCTCGTAGGCGCACGTCTGGATGGGCACCTCGCTCTCGTAGTTGATGGTCTGGTTGCTCGAGACGACGGCCGGCACGTTGAAGTCGTAGATGATGGACTCGCTCTCGAACACGACCGTCTTGTGCCCGCGGATGAGCACGCACTTGCAGTCGCCGATCGAGTACACGAACATCTGGCGTGAGGCCTCGTCGAAGAAGACGGCCGAGATGGTCGAGTCCAGCCGGCCCTTGCGCTTGGTCGTCTTGCGCGCGCTCTTGGTGGCCAGCTGGATGCTCTGGCTGAAGTCGCTCGCCTTGATGGGCTCGGCGCGCGCGCGCTTCTTGAGCTTGGCGAGCACCGCCAGCGTCTCGGACACGAGCAGCCGCGCGAGCACGCCGGACGCCTTCATGGTGCCCGACACACCGTCCGCCACCACCATGTAGCCCGGCCCGTAGCCGACCGCGTCGTCGCCGTGGTACACGTGGTAGGCGCTGCCGACCGACGAGAAGCACGTGGCCGGCGCGCTCTTGCTGCGCTTTAGCGCGCCGTGCCGCAGCTTGGCCTCGCCGTCGTCGCTCGCGCTGCTGTTGTTGTCGGCCGCCGCGTGGCTCCTCCGGCCGCCGCCGTCCTGCAGCGCCTTGCACGTTCGCATCCGGTCCAGCAGGTAGTGCGCGGCGTTCATGGGGGCGGCAGGCGGCACGTCAGGGAATACCTCGGCTCCAAGACGCCCCGCGGCGGCGCCTCGAAGAGGGCGGCGGGGCGGGCGGCAGTCGA
Organism: Phytopythium delawarense; assembly: GCA_023338175.1. Classification (NCBI taxonomy): domain Eukaryota; phylum Oomycota; class Peronosporomycetes; order Pythiales; family Pythiaceae; genus Phytopythium; species Phytopythium delawarense. The sequence goes on from JAADYF010000351.1 coordinate 22,862, forward strand.
GCGGCTGGTGGAATGTGAGTCGACTCGCCGCGAAGAGCTTTTTCCTTCTTCCTTGGTGTAACGACCGACAACCGCAAAGAAGAGGCGGGTATACGGATTTGATGTATACTCGTCAGTTCAAGGAGCCCCTCCCGCGACATAGCAGCATAGAGTGTGCGAGTCACAGTGACAGGGGGTGATGGTTCAATAACCGGAATGATATCCGGCTATACGTGCGGCACTCCCGTTTCCATGGTGAAAATGTATACTAGTAGGCGTATACTCCCACGGTGAGTAACGTGTCAGGTCGACACGATAATTCTACCGGGTTTTACGTTTTTCGTTTCCGAAGTCCGATGCGTTTGGGCGTGGAAAAGAGCGACAAATGACTGGCGGGCCGGCCGTTTCCCCCCGCACATGATAACACCCGACGCGAGGGTTGTCAATGACCAGGCACAGCAGCTGCAAAGCCCAGCGGTCCGCGACCGCTTCATCGCGAGCTCACCAGGATCCGTTGCGCATTTTCTTCGAAGTGCGACCTTTCGCCGAATCAAAACCATAGATCGCCGACGTGTCTGTGTTGCTGTTGATTGGAGGGGCTGTCCAAAATAGAAAGGCTCGTCGCGAGATCCTCCGCAATGGTCCGACCGAGTCGCGAGTCTGCAATGTGCTGCAGCCAGCCTGCCTGCACGCACGCCGTGAGTCGTCCCGCCCAGAATGGCATTACCGGGCCGCCAACTCGTGCGCGTTTTGCTGTCTGGGGATTGCAATTTCGGCCCCAAATCCCCGTCACAACAGCTCCAGCGCACCTTCAAGGTGCGCGAGCCAAGGGAGCCCATTTTGATTCACATCCGAGTGGCATTTGGGTTCACAATCCGGGTCTTCTCACCTGTCGGGCCAGTTCCTTCTCGCACGCCTCGCGCGGTCTGAGGCCTCCAGCTTCCCCTCATTCCTTAACACGCCGTCGCCCCCTCAAGCCAACATCACCACCACCACTACATTCGAGCCCGCCGGCCTGATGGCCCTCCGGCGGATCCAGCGGCTCGCCGGTGGTCAAGGCGACGCCGTCGACGTGCTGCCGCCCGAGGCGAACAACTCGTGGTTCGACCCCGGCCTGGCGGAGCGGCTCTGGATGCCGGCGGCCGCGACACTGGGCACAGCGACTCGCCAGGACCGGGACCGCGGAGGCGTCGTCGCCCCGCTCTTGACGTCCTGGTTCGAGGTCTCCAACTTCACCGACACTCACGTGCTCGCGGCGTGGCGCCCACCTGTGCCTGCTGTCGCTCCTGCCGCCCCTGCTGCAGCGGCGCAGCCGACCCACTCGAAACGCAAGGTGCCATCAACCCGCACGAAGCGTCCCG
>JAADYF010000352.1:0-24151 GCA_023338175.1 Phytopythium delawarense
GATCCGTGTCTTCGCAGCGTCACGGAAGTTCCTTTGGCCGCAGCTCATTTTGCACGTGATGAACCTGGAGAAGCTTCTCGATGGATACCCCGGGCTATTGGTGACGCGGAAGGTGATTTCACGAGATGGTGACCGGTACGATCTGGAAGATCTTCTTGCCGTAATGAATCGGAACCGATTGGCAGCAGCGGAAATTGGCATAAAGACCAATCTGTCAAGGGAACTGAAGCAGCTCATACCGAACAAGATGGACTGGTACACCCAGAAGAAGTGGCGTTTGACGGTTGCTCAGTCGAGGCCAGGCTTCGTGGACGGCACCACGACAGACAAGCAAATGCTTGCCTGCCTCAAGGAGATGAAAGAAGACATGATAGCTTGCGTCGAAAGCGCAAAAGGCGCAATTATAACGCACATGGGCACCATCGGCAATCGGAGAGATTACCCGGCACTATGGACAATCGAGTATCAGCAGGGCAGAGCGGCAACCTCGACGGTCATTCTTCGCATGCGCAGTCATCTGTCAGGCAAGTGCTTCCACGACCCAATCGAGATCAAGGTCCCTCCCAAGTTCTTCGGCAAGCACGGAGTCAAATCAAGGTGAGTGCATCAACGATCCAAGATGGCTGGGTCCAACGGTTGAGCTAACTGTGCGTTCGTGTGGTATGGTAGATTGGGCTGTCACTGTTCGCCAGCATTATTCCGTCTGAAGTCGGGCGAGGAGTTGTCGAGGCGGTCGTGAAAGGTGAGCACATGGATGCAAGCAAGTTGCAGATCCAGGGCTGTCTTTCTGATATCTTTGACGGTGATACAGGTTTAAACGGTCAGATCGATCGAGCTGTAGCAGTGCACGAGATGGCCGAAGGCCTGCAATTGGATGCGCGGCTCGATAGACATGGAGACGAACAGGATGCTCACTCCGGATGCAATCAACCTGATACTTCACGAGCTGCTTATCGCGCACGACAAAACATTCGAGCTGAGGCGCATGTCCACGATCTCCAAGCTCGAGTGCGGCGTGGTGAAGAAGACGGGCGAGTGCATTTGGGCAAATCGAACCGAAATCAATGCGCGACACCCCGAGGTCCGTCTAATTCACGACTACGTCACGAGCAGCGATCTTCCCGCTCCAACTCCAGAGCCTACTGCTGCTCAAACGTCAGCCTTGGGCGTCAGCCAACCATCAGCCGAAGACCTGACCGAGATGCTTGACCGCAGGCACAGTGATGTTGTGGAGACCAAACCAATGGTTCACCCCCGACGCCGCGCACAGACATCCGAAGCACTTCGGCGTTCAACGAAGGAGGCACGCCTGTGTATCCTGGGTGCTGAAGACGCCCGGCGCGTGGTACTTGCGGGTAATCAGCAGAGTCCATACTGCAAGTGGCGGCTGTTGGACCCGTCACAGGAAGAAGTGGCGTTTGGACGAACGGAACCGCACGAAAGCGGCGGCCGCGGCCCCAATTGGAGCCACCAACCGTTCTTAGTGCTGCTGCCACCGTCGCTGACGTCGCTTATGGGCTGTACGATGCTGTTCCGGGTCAAGACTCCAGTCATTGGGGGCATCTCGTAAGTCGGGTCCGCATTGTTGTCAACTTGGCATCGACTTCCGGAAATTAATGATTCTGTTCGTTTTCACAGCATGGTCATCGGTGAAGGAGCGTTCACCCTTGAAGATGAAGCTAATCACACAACAGACAAGGCTGCGGTGGATCCGATTACTATCGTTCTCGTGTACAAGGGCAAGTTCGCTGGCAACCTGCATTTCCAGCTCGCGATGTGACACAGAGATGAGCGCCATCCGAAGGATCTCGATCCCTGGTTTCTCTAGCTCGGCCACGCACGCGGTGCCTTCATTGTATTCGTACTCACTCGCTCCAGCCTCGGCAACCACGACTACTCTTTATCCACACTGAATATCACATATGGCACCCAGGGTACCGCATCTTGTTCATTGTCCCCACTTGGTAGCTGGTAGTACTTGAGGTGAAGCCTTGAAGCGTTGATTTGAGCTGTAAACAATGCATGCAGTCAGTCTTGTTGATGTGGATTCACTTGGAAGGCCTGGCCCCGCATTTCACGCTCAGGGGAGAAGAGCGTTCACTGGGCCAGCGCAATGGAGACGAAGGCGGAGGTCGACTCGACGATGAAACGGCAGGCGCATTTAGCTGCGCGCTCTTTATTTTTGTTTCTTTCAATCATCCGTCCCAGCGTTTTGCCACACTCTGCCCATGTTGAATCGCTCATTGTGCTCGCGTCGGTCATCAACGGATTGAGCAAACGATGAGCAGGGATGTCGGCGCCACGACAGCACAACTTCTCCAGCGACAGGCATCTTCCAGTAGAGCAAACCTGAAGCAATATGTATTCGCGACTGCCATCGCGGTAAGAACTTCATGTGATCCAATCTATTGGGATGCAACTAACGAACTCATCGCACGTGCGCTGATGATTCGATCGTCGCCGGACGCAGAACCGCTTCTACTCAGACAATTCGCTCGCGCAGAAGCAGCGGTCAGTGGACTGCACAAAGCGGCGGCAGGCCAAGGCCCATGACCGTGCTGCGGAGCAAGTAAGCAGTCTCGAATGCTCATAGCGCGCTTGAACCTTGTCAATGACTCGTTCCGCTCTGTGTTGAGATCAGGCACGTCGCGTCGAGTTGCTGCAACTAGAACTCGCCGAGGCGGAGAGACTCCGAGTGCTCAAAGAGGAGCGCGCGACGGCACGCATGCGTCTCAAAGTTAGCCACGTGGCAGCTATGTACATCCAGTTTGTCTGGCGACGGCGCACCGCAGCGCGCAAGGCGTGTGAAGAGCGAAGGAACCGCGCCAGTCTGGTACTAGCGCGGTCGGTGAAGCAGTACGTCCATCGGCTGAAGCGACTGCGATTGGTTGCAGCGCGGCGGATTCAGTTGCTATGGAGAGCGCACGCATCGAGGCAGCGGCGCTCACATCACCTTCAAGTACTGCATCGCTTCTTGCTGAGGTGGATCTGCCGTCGCCGTGTCATTTCGCACTTCGCGTCGGTGCTTCAAAAATGGTATCGCTCCACCAAGCAGCGTCAACGAGCAGCGTCGACTCGTGTGATCCGGCGGATTTGGCGGCGGCGGTGCATGTGGCGAGCCGTCGAGTGCTTTGTCCAGGCGTTCTTGGACGAGATGCGCGCCAAGAAGGTCGACCGATGCGCGCGAGTACTTCAGCGCTCGCTCGGGCAGTTCACCGTCTACCGGCGGTTGGTCGCGACACCCGAGTTGGTCGAGTTCCCGTCAGTGATGGCGCAACCGTGGAGCGGACACACTGGTAACGCTTGCTACAAGGACACTGCCGACCTTGATAACGCCCAATCCATTGCTCGCAAGCTGAAGACTCGCGAAGCAGCACTCGCGACTGAGGCGGAGCAGCTCGCGCGGCAGTTGGAGATAGCGAAAGCTGCATTGGCTGACGAAAGAGAAAAGCTGCACCGTCATGCATCAGTTGAGGAGTACCGGCGCGTTAAGGACGAGCAGGTGAGTGCGCAGCGCCTTCAAGAGACAGAGGCGAGCATGCGCCGCCAGATCCGCATGGAGATCGAGCGCGAGCTCGAGACAGCGAGGCGGCTCATGCTGCGGCGCGCGAGTGGCTCCGGGAGCACTCTGGTCGCCCCTGGGGCGTCCGATCCGCGCGTGGAGATCGCCTAGCCATGCCACTTTCACTCAGCCATGCAAATAATTCACAAAGAACGCAGGCGCGTGGCCTAGATTACTCAAAAGAGCCCGAGCGTGGAGGCCTCGTCGGCCGAGATGCCGGCGTCGCGCAGGCGCTTCTTCTGCAGCACCTGGTCGACGACCCACTCCGTCCTGATCTTCTGCGTATTCAGCCTGGCCTGCTTGAGCTGTTCCTCAGCCAGCGCCAGCTGCAGCGCGTGGAGCTCGGTGCTCCGCTGCTCGCGCTTCACCTCCAGGTCCAGGCGGCGCGTCTCAATGTCGATGCGCGCGGCCTGGATGCTCAGTTTGTGGCGCAGGTACTCCATCGGCCGCGTGCCAGTCGAGTCTGCGGCGTCAGCATCATGCAGGGAGCCCGCGTCGGCGGTCTGCGCACTCTTCTTCCGCCGCTTCTGCGGTCTCCCACGCGGCTGGTGCTGCACCGCCAGCACCGCGTCGTCATCATCGTCGTCGTCGCACACGTCCACGACTTCCTGGGCGCTCGGCTGGCTGGTTGGGGCTGACCCCTGGGCTGCCGCTTCGTCCCCTTCCGCCTCGTCCGCCACCTCGACCTCGTCGTCCGCCAGCAGCAGCCGCACGAAGGCGTCCTTGTTGCGCCGCTTGGGGTCGATGCGCAGCTGGCGCTGCGCGATCTCGCGCTTCAACTGCGCCAGAGTCCAGTCCGCGTAGTCGTCCGAGCGCGGCGCCGGGCAGCTGTCGTCCGCCTTGGCCGTCCAGAAGCTCGACACCTCGCGCACCCACGGCGCGAGCACGGCCGCCGGCGCCGCCACCGTCGCCGTCACTTCCTCCTCCGCCATACTCACCGCAAGTGTCAAACCGTCGATGCTGAGAAGCAACTTATCATATCAGAGGATATCCACAGTAGTTTAATATCATTTGAAACATATCACACGGTACTACGACGTGTGATCGCGCCACTTGGATTGAGTATGAATGCTGCCTCCTACTGAATCCAAGTGTCAACCGCTGGATCCCAGATTTCTCGCGGTGGTAATGTCCAGAGTGATAGTCCTCCTCCCAAATAAGACGATCGTCTCACGGCAACGTTGTCGCTGGCGGCAGCAGTCGCCGATAGAAATCCCGATACTTTTCGAGAACGGATGGACACCTCGCCGACCGGCATGGAGCGCGACAGCCGGCACATGCGCGTGTGCGCTCTGGTGCTGTCGGTGGCGTCCTTCTTCCTGTTCATCGCGGCCGAGACGCTGCAGTTCGAAGGCGCGCGCGCGCACCGCGTGGTGCTGACGCTCGTGGCCCTCGGCGCGCTCGGCTTCGCGTGGATCGGGCCGCTCACGCTGCTCGCCGGGTCGCTGCGCTCGCCCGCGTTCAAGTGGTGGCAGCCGTTCGAGGGCGGCGTCGAGTTCGTGTGGATGCAGGCCTTCGGCTGGAGCCTGGACGCGCTCGTGCTGGCCACCAGCGCCGTCGTGCTCGCCAACTTCCGTGTGCGCGAGTGGTTCCAGGGGCTCTACCTGCTGCTAGGCGTCACGGGCTTCTGCGCGCAGATCCTGCTCAACCTCAGCCTCTCCGTCTTCGCCGAGCACGACGCGCGCCAGCCAAAGTTCCACTTCCGGCTCAACACCAAGGCGGTCGTCAGCCTGCTGCTCTCGGCCTCCGGAACGCTCATGTTCGTCGTTTACGACGCCTGCTCGCACCTCATGCAGTCGAGCGTCGTCATCACGCTCGCGTGCACGCAGTTCGCCATCTCGGCCGCCATCATCCACGTGGTCTACGGCTGCCTCGAGATCCCAGGGTACAAGTTCTGGCAGCCGTTCCAAGGCGACCGCATGTTCCTGCTGCTGCAGTACTTGGGCTGGCAGTTCTTCGCCTGCATGATCGCTGGCTCCATCATCTTGTGTGTGGACCCGGACGTAGACACACTCGCGTCCAGAACGTACTCGATTGGAACGCCGACCGTGATCGGTATGATGGGCTTAATATCCCAAGTGCTGCTGCTCATTTCCCTGCAGTTCTTCCGTACCGAGACGAGCGCAACGGAAGCACCCAGTCAAGCCACGGCTGGTAGCTTCCTGTCCGGAACGAAGCGCCAGCCGCCCGAAGTCCTGGTCGCAGCACTGCTGTCAGTGAGTGCGGTGTGTGTAGGACTCCTCTCGCACACGTCCCGAACGGTGGAGTGGGTTTCTCACTACCCAGCGATGCAAACGTTTCGCCACCATGAACGCGTGTGGTGGGGCATCGGCATATGCGCACTCGTTATGGCGAGCCCCGTCGCTCAAATGGGTGCTGTGCGCACAGATCATTCGTTCCGATGGTTCCAGCCGTTCGCGGGCGGCACGCAGTTCATTTTCCTGCAGATGATTGGATGGTTTTGGTACGCCACCTTCCTCGCGTTGGTGATCGTATTGTGGATGAACAGCCGATTCATCGGGGAGCCTCTGTCAATTTGCGTGCTGGTGCTTGGGTTCGCTTCGGCGTTCTCAATCGCCATTTCATTGCCGTACTTCACTGCACCTCTCCCGAGCTCCAAGGTCAAGACGGAGAAGCCCTTCCCAGCGAGAAGTGACCTCGCCATGTTTTTGATCTTTGTGCTCATGTGCGCATTCTCCCACGTCATGGTGGACGTGTTCCACGAGCGAATGGCCGCAGGTGTCCGCGTCGTGTGTGTGGCGATGGGGACCGGTTCAAGCTTGCTGGGATGTGGGATCGCTCACATGTCGGGCCGTCGGTACTTCTTATCGTACCGCTTCTGGCAGCCGTTCGAAGGTGGCACGCGCTTTGTTATTCGACAAGCCGTCGGATGGACACTCTTCGCCGTTCAGCTGCTGTTCGACTCGTTGCTGCTGTTGATCATCGCGTGGCAGCGAGCACCAGTAGGGGTCCCAAGCTTGATCGGGCTATTCTCGCTCATTCCCCACTTCCTGATCGTGTCATCGATCGCGTACTTCCGAAGTGAACCAGCAGTTGGCAGACGCGTTCATCCCACGGGCACCATTGGGTGGAACGAGTTGTGGCACGAAGACCCCATCCGATGGCGACTGATTGTCAATTTGGTGATCGCAGTGGGGTCGATGGGGCTGTTCGTCGGCGCTGAAGTGGTCCATGGAAATGATCGCATCCAGTGTGCTGAAGAAGTGCTGTACTTGTTTGGCTTCCTGGCTTCACTGTGCGGGATGTCACTGGCGCACTGCGTTCTCGGCCCCAAGATGCACTCCACCTACCGACTGTTTCAGCCGTTCAGGGGCGGAACGCGTTTTATCACGCTGCAAGGTGCAGCGTGGACTTTGATGAGCATGGGGTGGGCTGTGGCCTGCACTGTGCTGTTTTGGAGCGACGAGTTCTTCCGCGTGAAGGGTATCCACGCCATGACGGGTCTGATGTTCTTCGTCGCTCAAGTGGTTCTCCTCTGTTCACTCCCACTGTTCAAACCTCACAAAATGAGTGAGATGAAGAGTGTCGGCATGAGCGACCAGACTGGGTTTCGGTCTCAAGCCGAAGACTGGGTCAATCAGTTCCTTGTTGGGCCGTTGCTCGGAATCGCTGCGTGCTCCGTCTTCGTGGTCGTGGACCTCGGCATGGTATACTTCGGCCCATCTGTCCCGGCGTTTCCGGTAACGCTGTGCGCCGTGATGGCGCTCTTTTCATCAATCCCGATGTCGTACAACATGGCGTCGTCGCGGCTCGGTGCTCGAGCAAAGGAGTTCAGCGGGAGCATTGTGTTCGTGGTGGCTGGCTGTGCGCTGTGGTCATTCACGTTGTTGCTTGCGGTGGTCTTCAGCTACAATCTCTGGACGCTTGAGAGCGGGATCAGTAGCAGTGTGGCGCCTTCCAGGTCTCCAACAGCGTACATGGGGATGTTTACCGGGACGATCGGATTTGTCGCTCAGCTCTTGCTTCTCCAGGCGTCGGGCTCTCGTGGCTCACGCGCGGACGCCGGGATGTGGGGAAGTCTTGAGAAGCCTTTGATGCTCATCCAATGGGTCGAGAGCCGTGCTGGCGCAGTTGCAGTCTGGGTGTACTCATTCGGGGCTGTCATCGCCTGGGCGACGTATTGCTACCTCCGAGCTATGATCCCGAGACACCTCGCCACAAGCCAAGTCTTCAGCTTGTTTGCCTGCACAGCCGTCGTGATTGTATCGGCTTGGTGGATTCAGCATCACATCTTGAGTGGTGACAGCAGTATCGCCAATATCACGCACTCCAAGACGGTGCTAGTGCCGCCATCGCTACTTCCAGAAGATGACCAACCCGCGCTTCGACTGGGAGTTGACTGCTATCTGCAGTTGGTACTTCTGCTGTCGACGTCTGATGTTATCGCGCTGTCCAAGTGCTGCCGAAGTCTACGAGCCCTCTTTACAGAGCAGTTTTGGCGAGATGTTTTCTACCACCGACTGCTGCAACGCGGAAATATGGCATCACATCATGCGACGAGCATGAAGATGTGGGAGTCCACTCACTACAGCAGCTTCAATCTCCGGATACCTCTCTCTCATACAGTGCTGAGCCGGATAGAAGATGTGATCTACACTGCGGTATGCCGATTGGAGCTGCCATCGTTGAAGTCTTTTCCAAAAGAGATACCAGGCATCAGGTCAGTCGCTCGTTGCAGACTCTTGCCGTGCATCACGCTGTTCTAACTGCTACTTGTTCTGCAGATCGTCTCGGTGGAAAGCGTTGTGCGAAGGTGACGGCCGCGACTTCTTGCTAAAGCAGTGCGTCGTGTGTGAACAATGGGACCTATTCAGCGCGCGGGGGTTCGAGTGGGAGATGAAGGAGAACTGCGTGCGGCGTACCCCAAGTACTTGGATCGTGGTTTGCCGTTGTCAAGAGAAGCAAGGCGATGGCTACCTTCGAAGTGCCCATCGTGCCTGCGTCGAGAAGAGTCGTCGCTCTACCCCGGATGGCTTGCTGCTCGACTCGCCTGTCGGATGCAATGTCTGCAGCACCAACTTGGTTGAAGACACTCGGCTCCCCACCACCAGTGAGCTAGTGTTGCGCACATGGGAGGACATGTGGGCTTTCCGTCAAGATTTCGGCGGCGGGTTCTTCGTCGTAGTGCCTAGCTGCTCTGCGGTATTGTCGACCACTCTTCGTTCGTTCGGGTGGGGTTCGCCAGCTCTGTACGTGTGGGTGACGCTTGCTGTGGCGATTTGCTTCGTCGCGCACTCGCCGTGGTTCGACCAGCGCCTCCGCCGTCTCGGGAGTGAAGACTCTCCGAGCTTCTTGGCGTATCAGCGCCTGTATCATACGTTGATGCTGTCTAGCATGACGCACCTGTTCTTGTGCTCTCCTTATGTGTCGCTGTTTGACCAAGAGCAGTCGACACTCGTTCAAGCCGCCGCTGCCGCCAGCTTTTATGCCAACTTCGCCGTCATCCTCCTAGTGGGTGGCACCACATTGGTGGTGTATTGGCGAGCGCAGTACCCGATGAAGACACTGCGCGAAGAATTGATGACGAACGAGAACGATCGAAACGCTGAGCCGGCACAGCCACGCGTGGATGAAGCTCCGGCAAGGACCACCCAGTCGTGCATTCTTTGCCAGCTTCTCGTCTGCAATGACGACTGATGTCGCCGTGGAAGATTCTCAACTGTACAATAGGTGAGCTCATGCTGCCTTGTTGGTCACAAGGAAGGTTCAACTGACCAACTCTGTTCGTGTGGTCTGCAGGTTTCATATATTCAAGTGTTTTGTTCGCCATGCTGTGCGTGCGCGTTTTTCGAGTTGCTTTGTGTACACTGCCAGCTCCTAGATGGAGTTGATCATTTGGGAGATGCTGAATGCGAGCGCGTGCCGAAGCAGCTGGCGGCGCTTGCCAGCGGTCTGCTCGTCCATGAATTTCCTCGGGGATTGGAGTACGCGCAAGATGCCCTCGAGATCTGCGTCGCTGAGCTTGTAGCGCAGCTCGTCGAGGACGACGAGTGCCATGCTGAAGATGATCCGCCAGCCGTCAATGACGAAGATGTCGAGCAGTCGCATCACGAGACGTGGACTCGCCGTCTCGAACGAGGAGAAGAGCGTCATAAACCACCGCGTGCAGAATGAGGCGACGTGCACGCCCTCCCGTTGGAAATGCGCATACAGCTCGGGCATGTGCGTCGAGAAGAGGATCTCGTACTTGCAGAGGAACGGCTGCAGCACCGCGAGGCCCGGCTCGTATAGGTTGCGGTCGTTCTCTGGCTCCGAGAACCCAACAAAGAGCCAAAAGATATCGGCTTCGTCATTAGCGGCGTCAGCAAGCAGCCGAACCAAGAAGCTCATCCCCTGGCAGTACCCAACCCGCGGGTTGTACATGACATATGCGCGCAGCACACGCCGGATTTTGGCCTCCATTGTGGCGCGCCGCGCTGCCTTGTCACTCGCGAGAGTTGCTTCTTGGTCCAAGTGTGTTGACTTCTCTGGATCATCTGCTGATGTTGCGGGAGCTCCGTCACTCGTGACGTTGGCCCCACCAACCTCATGTGGACGCACTTGGTCACTGACTGCGCCTTCTTCTTCAACTGTTGGCGTCGTCTTGTGTTCGATTGCTGGTGGATCAGGGACGAACGCGTCCGTCATTTCAATCGCGACACTGCTGCTCGGTGTTAATGAGCGACTTGATGACGATGCTGTTGATCGCCTCGAGGTCAAGTCCCATTCCGCTTCCTCGTCCTAGGCATCGACGTATAAAGTGTCAATACGCGGACGCCAACCGCTCTGATGCACTTCAAGCCATGAACACACCGTGTCACTGGCGTAAATGTCTTTGTGGCACGTCCGGGCTACGTCGACGTCGATCTCTTGCATCCAAGAAAGAAGTTGCGCGTCTTCCTCCGAGGCCGGTTCCTTGCGCACCGCGGCGTCCGTGAGCTTGGAACCCACTTTCAGCACAAGTTGCTCATACATGAGCTTCCTCGTCTCACGAGTCAGCAAGTGCGGTGCGATATCATCCGACCGCCATGGCGTTGACTCATAGAACGCCGCGAGCCACACCGTGCGCCGCATTGCGCGGGACAATTCGGACGAGCGAATGCACTGCTTCCAGATGGGCGGACAGTGGAGAAGATTCGCGCGCAGGCTGCGATTCGTCTACAGTAGTTTAAAACGTTGTCGAAGCGTGAGGCATTGAGAGGTTGAGTGTCATACATAGTTGCTCCTTCATCACACCTTACCTTGGACAATTGCACCAGGTCTTCGAGATGCAGGTATGACACGCATTCGTGTGCAAGGCTCTCCTTCTGCGTAGCGTGGTGAGTTATGAAGACGGTTAGGACTGGAGATGGCGATGCCACAAGAGTTGAGATTGCGCGTCGAAGTGCACACAAACCTCATGAAGGATACGCGAGAGTAAGTCGTTTCGGGAGACTACCGCATCAGGCGCGTCGTGACGCTGCCGGTTGAGGCATTTGCGCGCATCGATATCCCACAGACACGCTTCGATGGCGCGCCACTCGGCTGGAGACAGCCCGACTGCATGTGATGAACCTGTCGCCGCGCTTGCGCGCTTGTTTTGCTGCGGAACGGAATGTCAGCCGATAGGAGCAACAAGTCAACGCATAGCTGCAGAGTGCACCGTACCCGATGAGGAGATCGCGACGGTGAGTGACCCACACCACGCGGTGGTGATACGATCAAAAAGCCGGCATCCGTCAACCCTTCGCTGCTCGCAAGTGATCCAGCGCGTGGAGAACGCTCCCGGCTGTTGGTTATCGCTTTTTGCTGATACCCCAGCTTGCCTCGAAGAGACTTGCCAATTGATGTGAACATGCTTGGACTTCGAATTCCGGCAGCTGCCCGCTCTGGTGTGCGTGGCGATAGCACGGACGTCATTTCAATGCCAACGTCTTCGGATGGTATCGATCTTGGAACGTCGATTTCATCGTGGGAACAGGTATCCACGACCGGGTGTGCCGCCAAGGCAACGAGCTCGTCCGGACCGAAGCCCTTCCCACTTCCTGGCGATGACTTGGAAGACGATGAAGACATGGCGCTCACGTTCACCATCATGTCGGACAAATTGGGCGGCGAACGCCCCATTTCAAACTCCTCGAGCGTGATTGACGGGCGAGATGAGTCATCTTCTTCTGGAAAGATGGACCCGTCAACCTCCGACCAGTCCTCGGATGTGATACTCGACATCTTGTGTAGTCGAAACGACGACGACGAAGGTTGCGACGACTGCTGCGATGCCGCAGACATGGCGCGTCGCGCCGCGTCCGTGTAGCTTGCGCCAGTGACAATCTCCATTTCGGTCGTCGAAAGGCGTGGGAAGAGCGACTTGTTGGCGTTAAAGAAGAAGGTCGCGAGATGCAAACGCTAAGATGCACAAGGAGATATACACATCGTCAGTATACGACACCAGGAGAGGATGTAAGCTTCGACGACCGCTCACCATTGCGGCGAAGAGATCGTTCTGGTTGGTGAAGCCGTGTCCGTGGGTGAGATCCTCTTCGCGATCATTGCAATCATTCATAAGCAACGGAGCAGCAGACACCACGGCACTTCGTCAAACAAAAAAAAGCGACGCACCAATCCCTGGCAGCAACTCGCGCTGGACGCCGTCAAGCTCCATAAGCAGCGCCGCCAATTTGGTCTCGCTCTGGCGCCGCTTGTCGTCCGTCTCGGGCTTTCCGGTGGCTTTCATCTGCTCAACAGATTCACGCAGAGCTCTGCACTCGCGCGCGAGCTGCTCACGGGTCGTGAGTTGTCCGGAGAGTTGGTCGTGGCGCTCCAGCCGCGTCACCAGCGGGTCGACAACTGTGAAGCGGATGGACTGATCTGTGATCTCGACTCCGTCGCGCACGATGCGCTCGACGCTTTCAAGGAACTCGGCGCTCAGCGCGTGGGACTCTGGATCGGTCCTACATGGAGAGTATGACAGCATGAGCGGCCGTTCAACCAACCAGCACGTCTGGAGGATGAGCGCTGTTGCTGATGCGTTGCAGTACCTAAGTGACTCGGAGAAGAGGTGCGCCACCTGCAGCATCGAAGTACAGGCCACCTGCACGGCACCCACGGGAAGCACGGTGTTAGCGATAGCAATCTTTGTGTCGTGGACGTCACGGATCCATGGTCGCTCACCTGCAAATGCTCCAGCATGGCGCTCAGCTCGCTGTCCAGCCGGCGCAAGAGCTGGTCCTGCTCCCGGAACTCGCGCACGGCGTTCGCAAACGGCGCCGGCGCGTCCAGCTCCCCATCCCTGTTACCGGCAGGCTCTGCGGCGCTAGTGACCGGTCCGTAGCGGCCGATCTTGCGCCTGAAGCCCTGCAGCAATCCTCCGCCGCCATTCGTCGCCGTCGACATGCTCCTCCTTCGCTCTAGAGCGATTGATTCACCCTATCCAGGCTTCTTCCTGACCAAGGGCGTCAAGAACGGGACTATAGGCTTCAGTGAGAACTTGTCTTCCCGGCTATAAACACCTCGCCAAGCCAGCGAGCGCCTGCAGACTCACGATCAAGGCGCTGGCACGTCCACTCGAGTCGTGATCCGACCTTTCCCGGGCTTGGCTTTCCTCCCGGCTGCGCGCCTGACGCTGTCCGACTCGGAGGATCCACGGACACCTGCCACGAACGGCAATGGAGGTCCTGAGGCGAGTGAGCGGTCGTGGAAGTCGCCGCGGGGCCCTCGTCCGCCGCCGAGTCGCTGCCAGTACTGACGCGGATGGTGTCGCTTCCGATGCCGGCAATGGAGGGGGAAATGGGTCAGTTTGGTCGCCTGATCGCGTGCGTTTTCTGAGAACTCGATGGGAATCATCCTCAGATCCAGCTGGTTCGGCACTCGGCGCGTCACCATCCGAAGACAGAAACTGACATCGGGCGGGCTGCTGCCACAGACTTGCTGCATGTTGAAGTTGTCTGCCAAAAGGAGGTGCAGTAACGTGGACGGCGGCGTAGGAGGCACATACGTTGTCCCATACAATTAGACTTGTCCTGCGACCGAATGGGCAGGGCGGACGAGGAGGGAGATGGCGGCGCGTTCAGCGAGCTGGCGGCGCTGCTGCAGCGCAATGAGGACGAGGAGCGGCGCACGGAGGACGTGGAGACCGACATGCAGCGCCTGCTGCTGCTGGCGCGCGATGCGGCGCTGCGGGAGCAGCTCGTGCAGGCGCAGGGCGTGCGGCGAGTGACGCTGCTGGCCAAGGCGGTGTCCTCCGCGGCCGTTCAGCGCTTCTGCGCCGGGTATGCACGCTGCTGTAGACTCATTGCTGGCCGTCGGTGCATGCTGCTGACCCCGTAGTGTTCTCGTAGGGTCCTCGGCTGTCTGGCGCACTCGGAGCGCGGACGACTGAGCGCTAGCTCGTGCAACAAGTGCGTTCATGAGATGTTCATCGCCGAGTTCTGATCATGCGAGCTGACGACGACTGCTTTGAAGCTGGCAGTGCGCGTCGCACCGCCACAACTGCCCGCTCTTCATGCTGCTGCGCGACGCGCAGTGCGGTCACGACCGCGTGCTGCGCCTTGTGAGCGCCGCCGCGCTGCTCGCCTTTTCGGTGCAGAACGAGTGTCAGCTGCAAATCGACAGCCTCTCGGGCGTCCAAGTACTTCTGCGGATCATCGACGCTGCCGACGTCCCAGGCGGAGACGGAGAGCTCGCGGTGTACGCCGCCGCCACACTGTGGAACATGTGCAAGGCGCCGGTGCTGCTCCTGAGGATCGAGGTACTGAACGCGCGCTCAGAGGTGAGGAGGTCGTGGCTAACACCGTGTGAGCACCGAACAGACGCTGCACGCGATGCTCAAAGACAAGCTGCTCCGCAAGCTGTCGCAGCTGCTAGCGGTGCCGCTCGAGCCCTTCCAGCTTGCGCTGACGCTAACGCGCGAACGCGGCGCCGCAGCTCTCGTCGACTTCGAGGGCGACAATCTCAACGTGTTGCTGACTTCGTCCATCAGCGCGCAGCTCTCGATCGTGCTCGCTGTGGAGAACTACACTGGACGATCGCGGACGCTGGCCGACCAATACCGAGCACGATCCGCAGGTAGCAATCGCATCAAAGATGCCGCCGGTCGAGGGAAGCGCGCGGCTGTCGGTTTGAGCGTCGCGCACTACGACGAAAGCGGCGTGCTGGCCTCGCGAACCTGTGCGGTGTGTGGCAAGAGCATCAGCACATCTTCATCATCGCGGAGGTTTCTGCTCTGCTCGCGGGAAGGCTGTGGTCAAATATTTCACGTTTGCTGCAGCCGCTGGGCGGTGCTGGAGGAGCATGACCGCCATCCTGAGCACTTCCACTGCGAAGCGTGCCGTGTGACGTTGCCACTTTATTACTGGGACTTCATCGCCGAGAACTCACGGGAGCACGCAAAGTTGCTGACCCAGACCATGTTCGAGGCGATCCGCATAACGCGGGTCGACGAATCGATACCAGGGAATGCAACTACCGACAATTCCGTCATGCTGTTCGATGCCGCATACGCTCTTGTAGGTGTCGGCGCCAAGAAGTACCGGATTGCCGCAAGTTCAAGAGACCCCGAGACGTTCATCGTGCTACTGACACACTTGCTTGTCGATGCGAGCCCTGCGATGCAGCAGCAGCAACGACGCCGTGAGACCAACGCCAACGAGATCAATCGGTCGACTCCTGTGTGGCCATTGTCTTATGCTCGTCAGGACTTCATCACTGCTCTCGCTCCGCCCGTGAAGGGGAAGGCAAAGGCATCGAATGCTCCGACGCCAGCAATGATTCAGCTTGTGCCTGGGGCTGCTTTGTTTTGGCCAGCGAGCCACGCGCGTGACGTTCGGGCACTACAATACACCGAGTGCTCGCTCCAGCAGCTCGAGCACGCAGCCATCTACGAGTTTCGGGGAGGAGGATACAGCTCCAATGGAGACGATCGACCTTCAACCGCGACGGTCATGTTCGCTATCGGGGCTCCAATCCAGGCACCGACTATACAGTCCAACGAGTCTGTGCTCCAAGACGGAGGCATCTGGTCGTCGCTGCTCCCCCGGAAGGCTGCGTGCATGAAGCTGCTGATCGAACAAGTCGGCCGGCTGCGAGTTGCACACCCGTCAGTGTCAGCGCCGCGAACGGCGGAGCAGCCGCCAGCACCAGTCGAAAATGGCGACGTCGTTGCCAGATCGACGCTGCGATCGCGTGCGAAGGCGAGAACTAATGCCACTGCGCTGCCACCGATCAAGCCGCACTTACCAGGCAAGAAACTACACCGCATTGCGGTCACCACCACGACGTCGACGAACAAGGAAGGATAGATTAATAAAAGGGAATCAAGACCCAGAAGAGTCCCGATCCTCCTCGCTGCATGCCCAACTTACACCTTGAGACTCACGTCCGTGTAGATCCGAAGCAGGTCGTCGACGGGGCCGGCGGGCAGGCTCGACGCCATGCCATAGATGGCGCTGCCGCCCTCGTGGCCCGAGTTCGGGTCGCTCCGCACCTCCTCGACCGCGTCTCCAAGCTCCTTTAGGAACTTGCCCGCGCGTCCGACGTGGCGCACCGTGACGCACAGGTGCACCGACGTGGGATGCTGCAGCGGGTTGAGGCTCCAGCCCTTCTTGGCCATGGCGTCACTCACCTTGAGCACGTTGACGCCCTTCTCGCCTTGGAAGCAGATGACCATCACGAGCGGGTCGCCCACGAGCTTCAGGCCGGGGATCTTGGGGATCCCGGCCTTGATCTGGTCCGCCGTCTCCAGGATCGCTGCCGTATGCTTCATGAAGCCCTCGTGTCCGAGACGGACCATGGACGCCCACGCAGCAGCGCTTAGCGCGCCAGGGCGGCTGCCAGCGAGCGTCGGCGTCACGTACAGCCCGCCCGTCCAGTCCGGGTACGCGAAGTACTGATGGCGGCGCAGCTCCTGGTTGCGGTACAGCACGACCGACGTGCCCTTGGCGGCGTAGCCGTACTTGTGCGTATCGCACGACATGCTCGTGACGCCGGGCAGCCCGAAGTCGAACTTGGGCAGTTTGCGCAGCTGCTTGGCGAACGGGAGGATGAAGCCGCCAAGGCAGCAGTCGACGTGCAGCCCGACATCGTTCTGCTTGGCGATCGCGGACAGCGCCTCGATGTTGTCGATGATGCCGTGCGGGAAGTTGGGTGCGCTAGAGTAGAGCATGATGGTGTTGGCCGTGAGGTTCCAGCGCACGGCGTCCAGGTCCACCTGAAGCGTCTTGGCGTCGAACGGCACCTTGATGAGCTTGATGCCGAGGATCTCGCACGCCTTGTCGATCGCCGCGTGCGCCGTCACGCACGCAATGATCTCGGGCTGCGTGATGCCGTGCACGCGCCGGTAGTACTCGCGGTGCGTCTTGGTGGCGAGGAAGATGCTCTCCGTGCCGCCCGAGCTGAGCGTGCCGCACACGTTCTTGTCGCCGCCGTTGACCATACCGGCCGTCATGGCGATCACCTCGGCCTCGAACTTGTTGACCGCGGGCCAAATGTCGGCGTGCAGCGGGTTCGAGACCGAGAAGAGCGCGTACGCCTTGTTCAGCACGTCCAGGTGGTCCTTCTCGCCGTGGTAGACGGCGCCGGACACGAGTCCGTCCTGCCAGCGCTTGTCCGAGTCGCCCGCGAGGCTCGTCATGAGCGTCACGAGCGCGTCGTCGGCCATGCCCTTGGCGGGCAGCGCGTGCAGCTTGCTGGCGTCGTCGTCCTCGTCGCTCTTGTGCAGCGAGTGCTCGATGTCGCGCTCGATCTTCTTGATCTCGCTGGCCACGCGGCCCGAGATGACGGGCAGCGAGCGCACCACCTGCACGACCGACCCGCCGATGACGTTGAGCACGCGCTTGCGCGACACGTAGCGGAGCTTGCGCGCCGTGTCGACGACGTACGCGAGCGCCAGCGCGACGGCCACGGCCGCGAGCGTGTCGCCGACGATTGTCTCCGCCAGCGGCAGCTGCTGGCCCACGACGTCCCACGCGCGGCGCAAGACGCTTCCTCGCGGCGCGCTGGCGTCCTCCAGCAGCGTCAGGTAGCGGTAGTAGGCGCCGGCGAGCACCATGCCCGGGAAGAGCTTGCTCAGCAGCCGGTCGACGTTGCACACGCGGCGCAGCGACGCGTAGACGATCGCGATCGCGAGCACCGCGCCGCCCAGAACGTGCTCCTGCGACGCGGCGTCGACGCCCGTCGAGGTGGCGGCGGCCGACACTAGCGCCGGCACCGACAGCATGGCGAGGTGGGATCGGGAGAGTCGGGAGAGGCGAGGCTTGTGCGCTTGGCAGCGAGTCCGGGAATGATCCGAGTGTAACGCCGGCGGAAGGAGCGAGCGGGTGGCCGCGTGACGCGAGTGTGGGCTGGAGCGTGGAGCGTGGAGCGTCGAGGGTGGAGCTGGAGAGCGCCGCCGACTTCGGGAGCAGGCGCCGCCTCAAGTTGCAGACTAATCGCACGCGCGAACCGCAGGAACGAGGCGTGTTTAGTCCACCCCGAGAGGGGCAAGTAGATACGCCACTATTTTACACAGTGTGATGGAGTACTACAGGGGTTATCTAGTATTAAAGCGTGGATTCTTTAATCATCTAGATTTGTATATCGGATTATAGATTCAGGATGGCTGTCACCGCCACGACAATTGATCACCCGTCGGACGAAGCAACGCGGCGTGGGGCGAGACGAATCATGCTGGGCAGGGCGAGGCGCGCGCGCGGCGGCGGCCAGGGCATGGCGCTCGCGCTGATGCTGGCGCAGCAGGTGCAGCGGCTGGACCGCAAGCCGCCGGTCACCCTCGCGCTCATGGGTACGTAGGCAGCCGAACGCGAGCGACGAATCCAACCGCGCGGGAAGCTCTGATCGTGTGGCATTCGGTGGCGCGGCAGCGTTCATGTACTACCTGCACTTCCAGCACGGGCGGCACGAGGCGCTGTTCAAGCCGTACTACCTGTGAGTCCGCACTGCCGGCCGGACGAATTGCCTGGTGGTCTAACGCGTCCCGTGGCTCGTGGCTTCAAGGTGCCCGGACCGAGTGGTCGTGGACTGGCAGCTCAGCCGCGTCGTCGCGTCGGCGTTCCTGCACGTCGACGACTTGCATCTGTACCACAACATGTACGTCGCTCAAGTGTATTCATCCGGCGATGAGTCCTGACTGACGCGACGGCGTCTGCAGGCTGTCGTTCCTGTGGAAGGGCTATCACCTCGAGGGCAAGTACGGCGGCCCCAAGTTCGCCGCGGTGATCGTCTGCTTGCTGCTGCTATCGCACACGCTAGTCGTTGCTGCGGCAGTGGCGCTGGCCGCGCTGTTCCATGACCCGGTGCGTCCTCATAAGACTGTCAGAATACTCTGGATCAGGCTCATTCATGAGCTTCGCTCTTGAACGACAGACGCATCTGCACCAGTGCAGCATCGGCTTCTCGGGCGTCCTGTTCGCTCTCAAGGTTCATCGATTGCCGTGTTGGTGGATACATGGCCGTGCCTGACATTGTTGTGCCCTCGACATGCAGGTCGTTCTGAACCACAACGCGCCGTCCACGACGTCCGTGTACGGCTTCCAAGTTCCGACCAAGTACGCGGCGTGGCTCGAGCTCGTCATGATCCACGTGCTTGTGCCGCGCGCGTCCTTCCTCGGCCACATGTGTGGCATCCTTGCTGGTGAGGCTGCTCGGATGCACCTATTCTTGTCAAGTGCACCTCCTCACTCTGTTCGTGTCCGTGCAGGGTACATGTTCGTCTACTCTCCCAGTCTCCAGCAATCCCTCTCGAGCGTCACGCGCTGGGTCGAGACGCTCGCCCGCAAGCTGCTCGTCAACCCGGCCGACGCCAATGCCAGACGGTCCCCACGACCATCCACTGCAAGTCGCGGCCCTGCGTCCAGCACCCGCGCCGAGACGGACGAGGAGCTGGCGAGGCGACTGCAGGAAGAGGAGTTCCAAGCAGAAGAAGCCCGCCAACGAGCGCGGGAGCCGCACCTGAGCGCGAGCGAGCTGCGTCACCGTCGTCTCGCCCGCTTTGGCCAATACTAACCACTTATATCGCTTATGGTCTTTGAAGTGAATGATAAAGGTCTGATTGGTTGGATTCAATAGTTTTAGATCTATTCATGCATATTGATACGTGTTGGTAATTGAATAGTAGAGGTTGGATCTGGGAGAACCTCCGTCCGTCGGAACAGGGAACAGGGAGCCCGCGTCATTGGCGGCACTGAAGCGCGCGCCGGACCGAAGCAGACGCCGAGCAGACACCAAGGCAGACGCACAGTGCAGTGCGCCTTCTCTCTCGACCTCTCGGAGCTCTCCTGGTGTTGCCCCTGCTTGTGCAGTTCCTCTTCTTCTCCCCCCCTGTGCCGGCGTGTCCGAGTGAGTCGCTTGCTCCCAGCGAGAATGATGGGATCGCGGCGACACCGCGGGCGTTCGGCGGGGCTGCTCCCGCTGTTGCTGGACGCGGCGTGGCACATCTGGTGGAAGCTGCAGCTGTTCGCCGTTGGTGCGCTGCACCTGCTCTTCTCGAGCGACAAGCAGTGGCAGCGCCGTCGCCTACCGCCGCCGCCTTCGTCTTCTTCAGCGACGGCGACGGCGGCATCTCCGCACACGGCGGTGCGGCTGCACTCGGGCTCCTGGACGGACGTCGAGGAGGAAGAGGGCGGCGCCAAGAAGCAGAAGCGCATCCTGTTCGTGCGCCACGCAGAGTCCGAGTGGAACGTTGTCTTCAACCGCGGCGTCTTGTGGCGCGCGCTCGTCAGCTTCTGCCGCGCCGTCGTCCACGAGTGGCTCATGCTGCCGACGAGCGACTCGGTCTTCATCGACTCGCCGCTCAGCCGCCGCGGCCTGCACCAGGCGCAGAGTCTGCAGGAGCAGGTGTGCGAGACGTCTCCGCCGGCGCAGCAAGAGGACGGCGGGCCCGTCGTCGACGTCGTGAACCACCGCCACTACCACCGCCACCCGACGTCGCAGGAGCGCTCGCTGCTGCGCTACCTCTGTTGCCCCATGCCCAACAGCATGATCGTGGCGTCCAACCTCCGCCGCTCCATCGACACGGCGCGTATCGCGTCGGCCTCGCGACTCGACGTGCCTGGCGAGAAGATCCACGTGCTCTCGTGTCTCCAGGAGATCGGCCGCAATATCGACACGCTGGCCATCAGCGAGGCGTATGGCATCGCGTCCCCGGCGCTGGCGGGTGCTGTGCGCGGCGAGAAGCACCACGATGAGCTCTTCAACGTGTCGGAGAACCACGGGAACAAGGCGGTGCTGGGCTCCGGCCGCGACCGCCTCGAGCGGTTCGCGCAGTGGGTGTTCCAGCAGCCGCAGGACGTGATCGTGGTCTACGGCCACTCGCTCTGGTTCCGCTCCTTCTGCCAGGAGTTCTTCCCGCGCGACGTTTACCACGAGAACAAGTCGGCCAAGCTGCGCAACTGCGCCGTTGTGAGCTTCCTGCTTGAGAAGCAGGGCGGCAAGCGGGACGCGCAGTTCCGCATTCGCCCCGAGAGCTTCCAGCACCTGATCTAGCGCGCCAAGAGAGCGCCAGACAATTTTGTTAGTGAACCAAGGATAACCTCTCGCTTTGAACGCGCTGCTCTTCTTCTGCGAGCTTCATCTTGCACATGCGGTAACTGCATTCTGTTGGGCTACCATCCAAGAACGTCTGTCGGAAGCGAGTTGTGATGGTTTGATTCCTGCTCTTTTCGAGTTGGTGGCGTCCTCAGTCCCGTCGCCGCCTGAAAGCCCGCGTCACGGGCTGCCAGATTGCCTTGGCGCTGTCCGCCCAGCGCCGCAACCGCGAGCGCCGCTTCAAGCCTGTGGCTTCCAGCGCGCTTGCGTAGATCGAGCTCATGCTGCGAAGAATATCCTCGGCTGGCGGAGAGATTGCGTACATGTAGCCTGCCGCCAACCCGCAGAACTGGGTCGTCAACGGGAGCTTGGGAACGAAAATGTACATGCTGAGCAGCTCGATCCACGCGGCATGTTTGGTTGGGACGGCGACGTTGTGCATGTTGGTGTACGTCTGGACATTGTGGTTCAGGATCACCTGCAACAAGAGATCTTGATGTGAACGAACCTCCGAGGCGCTATCCCTGTCGTTGAAGGCTACAATCCTACCTTGAGCGCGCAAATAATCCCCGAGAACCCGATGCAGCATTCGTAGATCGCTCCCTGCAGGCGTCCGCATCGTCAGTTCATGGATGCGTTCGAGTCGATCGCATTGCGGGGTTAACAGCCAGCCAGACATGCCTCACCCCCATGAAGTACATGTAACGAGACAACAGATAGGCCGTCGCGATGACGAGCAACTGCGACAGCAGGACGAGTCCGAGCAGCAGCACGGCGAAGCGCGCGCTCCCGAGCGTCTTCTCAAGGTGGTAACCCTTCCACAGGAACGAGAGCCTGTTGTTGCAGCGAGCAGAACCTCACATGAGCGATCGAGTTGTCGCCTGACTCGTGGAGAGGCAGACGCACATGTTCTGGTACAGATGCCACTCATCCATGTGGAACAGCGGCGCGGTCAGCATCCGCGAGAACTCGCGCCCGACGACGACGCGGTCGGGGCACCTGACAAGCCGAGGTGTTAGGCCAGCGCCAAACAACCAAACCACGCGACTTGACAGGCGCGTGCTGGACTCTCGTACATGGAGAACGCGGCGACGAGCGACGGCGTGCGCGACTGCTGCACGTGCGCGGCGTACATGATCGCTGCCGCCACGCATCCACAGCCATCTCAGTGTGTTAGTCCCCGCAAGAAACGCGTCCTTCACCCTTCAGCGTAGTGATCGACCGAACCAATGAGCGCGATCGTGACCGGCGGCTTGGGGTTCATCGCCTGCACCGCGCCGAGTACCGCGACGACCGGAGAAGGCAGCTCAGCAGCAGACGCCTGGCCCCCGACGGTGGCCGCCGCTTCATGAGGAAGCCCGGCCGCGACGCCCGGGCGAGGAGGCGTGCTCCGCTTCCGCCACCACCTCATGCTTCGTCGTCGTCCTTTCCGGAAAAGGGAAATACGCAGTGGTGGTACTTTTGCGAGAAACCCCGTGGAAACCGATCGGCGATTGCCGTGGGAGTTGAAGTGTCACTTCTCGAACAGTCGTGGGACGTGCAGTGGATGGCTTCAACAAACGGCACAAAGCGCCGAGAAAGGACGGGAAAAGCAGACAGCAAGCAACGCGAAACCGAGATGGACGCGGAGCACGAGGCCGAGGGCAACATGCGCGCGTGCGGCTGCCACGCCGGCCGGCCGTGCGAGTGCGGGATGAGCGAGGACCCGCGGCCGTGGCTGGCGCCGGGCGCCGTGCGGTTCGAGTGCGGCGCGTGCAGCAACTGCCGGCTGAACGCGCGCCAGGGGCCGGCGCGGCGCGCCAAGGACCGCCGGCGCTGCCTCCAGTACGACGCGTACGTGTCGGGCCTCGGGTTCGACGTCGTTGTCCTGCGCGGCGGCTGCGTCTTCCGCATGCGCAAGCCCGGCTGGAGGTGATCGCTGGTTGTGTCGGTACTGCTTTGGCAAGTACGGATATCTAATGCACATGTGTAGCGTGGCGGACAAGAGTGTGTTCTACACGCAGATGAGGCAGATGCGGCTCGCGATGATAGAGACAGCGGTGGCGACCACGGCGATCATCGAGGCCAAGCGCTTCGAGAGGAGGAAGCTGAACCGCGACCTCGTCAAGGCGCAGGAGATGCTCAAGAAGCTCGAGGAAGCCAAGTGCGAGCTGAAGGAATACACTTGTACATCGGTGGTGTCTTGACGTCGAAGGCCTCATGGTTCAACCTACTGGCTTGTGATGCAGGAAGTCGACGCCCAGTGTACTGCTCAAGGGCTCCAAGGGGATGGCGCACGTCGATTCGGACGTGTTCGACTCGTTCTCCAAGCAGCTCATCCCGGCCGAGACACTGCTGCCGGACGTGCGCAAGCGCCTCGAAGCTGTGAACGCGGTTATTTTGGCTGAGGAAACCAACATCAAGGTGAGTGAGCGCTACCGTACCTGACTCCGCGGCCCACGTATCGTTCTCAGCCGACCTCACTCGTCCCTTTCAGGTCATTCGCGAGCATGTGTGCGACTTTGCAGCGAGAAAGCTGCAAGCCAGCACTCGAGATTACCTGCGCCATCGTCGCTGGAAGAGCATTTGGCGGGTGCTCAAGGAAGACGTCGAGCTCGCGGCGGCGATCACTATGCAGGCAGCGTACCGGATGCTGCGAGCAAAGCGAAACGCGATGTTCCTGAGAGAACTGAGTGCAAACCAAGCCAGAGTGCGGGCTGCAAGGATTGTCCGCCGCTTTATAGATCGAGTCCGCGCTCGTCGCCAGAGTTTGATCGCTTTACAGCACTTGCGGGCGATGGAAGAGGCTGCTACTCGGCGTGCGAAAGCGGTCGATCTCCTGTTTGGATCGCTGTCGCGAATCATTTGCCGAACGTTCCTCCGAAGATGGAGGGAGATCGAGCGATCGGCCACCGCTCACGATGAAAGGCGCAAAGCGGTAAGTAGCATCACCTGTGCAACTTAGCGCACCATTCATCGGGGCTGACATGTTGTGGAGCGCAGGGCTGCGTGGTATTGATCCAGCGAGTCTTTCGTGGGTTTCGCACGCGGATTCAGATCAAGCGCCACCGCTGCTTACACAGTCTCACCGCTCGGGTTCATGAATTGGTGACC
>JAADYF010000353.1:0-24124 GCA_023338175.1 Phytopythium delawarense
AGCAGTCGTATCAGGCGTGGCTCGGGTTCTACAACTCGAACATGAAGCGTCTGCGCATCGACCGCGTGGCTCTCGTGGAGATGGCTGCTGAGTACAGCTCGAACATTGGTCTGCACGAGGTGCCGAAGCTCGAGAAGAAGATTCTCAAGAAGATGGGTTTGTTCGGCGTGCCGGGTATCGAGCCGTCACCGCACGCGGGTCGTACCAGCAACAGCGGAGGTGGGCGTGGTGGCGGACGCGATGGTGGCGATGGACGCGGTGGTGGCGGACGCGGTGGTAGCAGAAGCGAAGCTGGTGGCCGTGGCCGCGGTGACCACAACTTTGGTCGCAGATAGATCGCTCATCTGAGAAGAACAGCCCAAGGCGGCGAGTCACTCTCTTGACTCGAATCGACTGATCAGCCAACGCCGCTGGCTGGCTCCTTAGCGACTTGAGCATGCCTCGCCCTTCCTTGAGATTCAAATTCTAGAGCTCAATGCAAATCGTTTTGAAGACACTGGACGCGCTCGCTATTTTTGAACGCTCGATCACTTTGGATGGACCACTCGACGGTTCTCAGGCTGCAAGTTTGAAAGCCATCGTGCCTCATTCGGTAATGGCAAGAGGCATCGCTGCAACAGCAGCTAGCCTGCTCCATGCTGTACAAGTCGAGACGCACGGCCAGTATACAGCTGAGCGACTGCGACTGCTGCACGACTTCACCACCTCGGCGTCCACCAGCACCTTTCGACTCGTGATCGAGCTCGTGACCACGCCACTACCGTGTCTTGCAGTCATCTTGCTGCTCGACGCCATCCCACTCGACCCGCCGTCAGCCGGCACGAGCGCTAACGTCGGCTTCTGGATACGATCGTCGCTCTCCAACGCTGCTTGCAGTCTCTGCTTGATCACATTGTACGAGTCGGCGATCCCAACACTTCGACTCTCGCGGACTCACGTGGGGGCGACGACGATCGTCGCTGCGATCGGCACGCAGCTCACTGGCTACGGCTTGTCACTTGTGATCGGGTTCCCGCTGCCGTTCACGATGGCGCTCATGAGCCCACTGTACCTGACTCAGCTATTGGCACTCTTGCTCCTCGCCTCGGTGAGCCACCTCCACTCTTGCCCAAGTGCGCGGTCGGCACTCCGCGACTGGATCAAGGTGCTCGTGCTCATGTGTTCGACTATCGTCATCTACCCGATCTGCAACTACGCGTTCGAGAAGGCTACTCCATATGGTCAGTCAGCCATCTCGCTGCTCATGGGCTGCATCAGGGTCGCGTACAAGAACGCTATCAGCAGGTGCATTCGCGAACATCGCGACCTGAGACCGGAGATTGCGAGCTTCCAAGTGGAAGTCCCAAGTGCGCTGTTTGTGGCCTTCAGCATGCAGAACGCCAGCTCACTGCTCACGATTGCCTTGTTGCTGATAATGGACGTCGTCCACGCAGCCCTTACCTTGTATGACATCCACCACTTGGCTCAGCGGATCGCGAAGCTGGAGAGAGAGAGTCTAGGGACTTCTCGCTTCCGTGGGCAACTTCCCAGGACCAACTGGGTTGTTCCCGTGTCAACGAAGGCTCCATCAAGTCCACACAGGACCATGATCGATCACGCGCGAGCCATCGTGTCTAGCCGCGAAGAGAGTTTCATCCCCCGACGTATGGAGGTTGGTAGCAACTCTCACAATCATCTGCACTGGTGCCAGAGGATTTGCACCAGGAAGGTCACTCAGGCTCCGCTTCCGATAGATTGTCGCCAGGTGACTGCAGTGACACCCAACGAGGCGGCTGTCCAAGCCAGAGACCCCACGTGCAAGTCAATCGAGTCACTGCCTGCGCCATTATCCGCAGAGAAAGCATACACAGACGCCGTGCTGCAGTTAATGTACACGACCGAGTTTGTGGTTCTCTCCGAGCTGATCGAGATCATCATCCCGGTTGTCTACGGTAAGTTCCTTTCGACTCGTTCATTCGCACTCAGCTCTTTGCTGACAATGATTTACCATGGGTCCAGGGCTCTACATGGCTGCGATGATACACATGCCCAACCGTGCCTACTTGCCGTACCTGGCGACGATCGATCCAGCAGACTTGCAGCCCGTGCTGATCAACATGCTCGCGTACGGACTGGTCGAGTTTGCTTCTCTCTTCCTGTTGTGTGCGATGCTGCGGCGTCAGCTCGGCTTCTCGCCGGTCTCGCAGCTCGCGATGGTGCTCCGGACGCGATGGAGGTCCGTGCAAGCAGCGCTCATCTTCTGGCTGATCATCAATGTGCAGGCGCCACTGGAGCACTATGGTGCGCTTCATGCTTGTGTTGCATCCTCGGCGCGGCAAGTCTCCATCAAACACAACTCACCGGTCTTCGTATGCTGGACAGGCGTGGACTACAGCTTCAGGTTCGCATGGCTCCGCAAGTGATGCAGAGTAGCAGCATACAAGTCCACAACTTTTTAAGTGAGTCGGTATGAACTCTGCTGACGAGCATCATGGCTTCAACCTTGTAATGCCTTGAAGCCATTGGCTTCATTTGTTATGCGAACCTAGTCGACTGTTCGCAAAATTCGCTACGCACTTAACATCCGACTGGGACGCACAGGCACTGCCGACGACACTAACGAGAAAGAGGCGCAGGAAGCGAAGCATGTCGTCGCTAGCGGACTCGTTTCTGGAGGACCTGGATGAGCTGAGCGGGGAAAGCGACGAGGAGACCGAGTTATCGCACGACCCGTCGCCTTCCGGCTCCTCTGGGGCGGCGGAGAAGCTCGGGGCGATCGAGGAGGACGGGGAGGAAGACGGCGGCGATGATGGCGGAGACCACCCAGGCGGAGTCGTGGCCGGCAAGCGGCGCACGTTCGACGACGCGTTCGGAGACACGGCGGATATCGACAAGGTGTTGGCTGCGAGCGCCAAGGACCGCGGCGTGGGCGCCGTGGCGCACCTGAAGCGGTCGCAGAAGTACCAGGAGCACATCCGCACGATCCAGGAGTGCGCCGACCAGACGGCAACGGCGGCCTCGAGCGGCGGCGCGCACCGCCTGGAGGAGGGCAGCGCCGAGTACGAGCTGGTGGTCACGTCCAACGACCTGATGGTGCAGATCGACGACGAGATCGCCGCCATCCACCGGTTCATCGCCGAGCTGTACGCGCACAAGTTCCCCGAGCTCGACTCGCTCGTGCCGAACGCGCTGGACTACGCGCGCGTCGTCAAGGCCATCGGCAACGAGATGGACCTGACGGTCATCGACCTGTCCAAGGTCTTGCCGAGCACGGCGGTGATCAGTATCTCGGTGACGGGCTCGGGCACGAGCGGCAAGCCGCTGAGCGACGACGACCTGGCCACGTGCATGGCCGCGTGCGACGAGCTGCTGTCGCTGGATGAAGACAAGAACATGATCCTGCGGTTTGTCGAGAGCCGCATGAAGTACCTGGCGCCGAACGTGTCGCAGCTGGTGGGCACGCGCATCGCCGCGCAGCTCGTTGG
This sequence comes from Phytopythium delawarense, assembly GCA_023338175.1. NCBI lineage: Eukaryota > Oomycota > Peronosporomycetes > Pythiales > Pythiaceae > Phytopythium > Phytopythium delawarense. The sequence goes on from JAADYF010000353.1 coordinate 3,465, forward strand.
GCTCGCGGGCGGCGTTGCCAACCTTGCGCGCATCCCGTCGTGCAACCTCCAGGTGCTCGGCCAAGAGAAGAAGGAGCTCAGCGGGTTCTCCTCGGCCGCGGCTCTCAAGCACACGGGCATCATTTTCTACTGCGATCTCATTCAGAATGTGCCGCCGTACCTGCGCATGAAGGCGTGCCGCGCGGTTGCCGGCAAGATCGCGCTCATGGCGCGCGTGGACAGCCAGCCGCACCAGAACGACACGGAGGGACTTGTTGGCGCGCGGTTCCGTAGCGAGCTTGTCGAGAAGATGGAGAAGTGGCAGGAGCCGCAGAAGGCCAAGACCAAGAAGGCGCTGCCGATCCCGGACGAGAAGCCGCGCCGCAAGCGCGGTGGCAAGCGGTACCGCAAAATGAAGGAGCGCTTGCAGATGACGGACGTGCGTCGCGAGATGAACCGGCAGACGTTTGCAACAGCCGACGAAGAGTATGGCGACAACGCGATGGGCATCACGGCTGGCCGGTTGGGCCAAGAAGGCTCGGGCACGCTGCGTATCGCGCGCAAGGAGCAGAAGCAGATGACCAAGAAGCTGCGTGCGGCTACGTTCGCCGCCACCAAGCAGCCGCTGTCGGGTCTCGCTTCCAGTCTGGCGTTCACACCCGTGCAGGGGATCGAGCTGATGAACCCCGAGGCGGCCAAGAAGCGCGTCGAGGAGGCCAACAAGAAGTACTTCTCGGCGCAGAGCGGCTTTGTGAGCGTCATCAAGAAACAATCCTAGGGCGGAACGCATGGCGGATCCGATCGATAGGACACCATGCTCGACAGCAGCTATACACGCCTCTTGTTAGCGATGATCTCGCTATTCACCTTGCTGTATTCCCCACCACTATCGCCGGCATGGGTCCTCCAAAACTGTTGATGAAGCCACTCCTCAGTCGAGGAAGAACTCCTCGTACTTCTGCTCGTAGATGACGCAGAACCGGCGGTCGGGAGTGCGGCGCACGCGGTGCAGCGTGCCCTTGATGCGGCCCTCGGTGCACCGCTGCAGCGCCTTGCCGCAAAAGAGCACGATCTCCTTGCCGGGAACGCAGACCTTCTCAGCTGAGATCCACTGCTGCGAGTGCAGGTCGAACACGTCGAGCCCCTCGACGCTCGGCACGGGCTCGGCCACGTACAGGCTCGGGTCGACGTGCTCGAACACGTTCTCGAGCTCCGACTGGCCGCTGCCGGCCGTGTTCGGGTAGTGCAGCCCGTAGCAGACGGAGAAGTCGACGTCCGCGCGGTGCGGGGCCGAGGCGACCTTGTAGCCGAGCGTGAGGCTCAGCGCCTGGTCGCAGATCTGCTGCATGGCGCGCTGGTGCGCGCGCCAGTGGCGCTCAAAGGCCTCGTTGGGCCACACGAGGCGGCTCATGTCACCGCAGGCCACGCGAAAGCAGTCGCGCACGCTCGTGTGCTCGTAGCCGCAGTACCACATGGGCGTGCCGTTCTCGTTGCGGTACACGTGCTTGCTGGTGCACGCCGTCTTGGCGGCGGTGTCCTCGCTCGTGAAGAAGGCCTCGAAGTCGTCCATCAGCTGCGCGTACGTGCGCTCGAGCTTGTCGCCCAGGTCCGTCAGCACCACGAACGAGTGCTTCTCCATTAGCACGTTGAAGCGCGCGCGGTTCGCGCGCGTGAGAGCGCTCAGCTTGAGCCGCGGCACGGCCTCATCCGGCACCTCGGCAGGCTCCTTGGCGGCGGCGGCCGCCTCTGCCTGGCGTTGTCCAGGCTCCGCGACCCGCTCCGCCGGTCCAGAGATGTCCTGTCCGGCCGCTAGCGACGCCTGTAGCTCGTAGTGCGCGCAGGCGACCGCCAGCTCCTCCTCACGCACATGCACCTGGTTCGCCGCCGTCATGATGCCGCTGAGCCCAATCAAACCTCCGGCGCGTGGGTACAAAAGCACGCAGCTATTGAATGTTGCGCGAAGGTCGCGCTGAATATATGTTGCAAGAAGGTTGCAAGAAGGTAGCAAGAAGGTCGCACAAAAATGACCAGCACTCCTGGGTTTCCCTTTTCAAGAGCAACCGCTGGCAGCGCGCACTTTCTCAGACAAGATCGACGGACGACCAAGGAAGGCTGGACGACCGACCGCCTTTCTTGACAGCGTTCAGTATCGGAAGAGGCGTCGACACGAAGGCGGGCGGAAGATGCTGCGTCTATCGGGACTGGCGCGCGCGGTGAGCCTCGTGCCGACGCGGCAGGCGCGGCGTCGCGGCGCGATGGGCATGCTGAAGGGCAAGAGCGCGACGGCGGCGGCGGCGGCGGGGCGAGGCGAGGACGAAGACGGCGAGGACGACGACGACGCGTACTTTGAAGAAGACTGGGACGACATTGACGATGACGACGATGACGCCGACGCCTTCGAGCTCGGCGACGACTGGGACGGGAAAGATGAGGACTGGCAGGCCGATGGGTTGCCGTTCCCAACCAGCGGCGGCGGCGCCACGCGCAAGATGGAGGAGCACGTCAAGCAGAAGGTGCGCATCCAGCGCGCTAAGCACGCCAAGAGGCGCTTCGTGGACCGCATCCGCATCAAGGCGACCGGCGGCCACGGCGGCAACGGCTGCTCCAGTTTCTTCAGTGTGTTCGCGTTGACTTTACCGCTTGTGCATTAGTTGTAGCGGAGTTTTTCTGACTGGGTTTGCGGCGGATCCAGGTGAGTCGGCGATGCGTAGGCGCCCGAACGGTGGGCATGGAGGCGCTGGCGGCAATGTGGTCATCCAGGCGGACGAACGAATGCAGAACTTGGCGACGGCGACCCACCACTTCAAGGGCGGCGCTGGTCTCAACGGAATGCGTATGTTTATGGCATCCCTGCTCGTTAGAGTAATCCAACGGCACTCATACGTTATGCATGATGTCATGCTTTTAATCGCGAGCAGCAAATGACTCGGCCGGGCGACGCGGCAAGCACTGCTTCGTGAAGGTTCCCTGCGGAACGCTCGTCAAGCGCGTCGAACGTGTGCGTACTTGCTCAATGTGGATCACTGGTGTTGTCTCCTGATTGCTCAGACGAGTTTTCACGTGGTATGTGCAGTACGAGCGAGAGCTTGAAGATGGAGAGTACGAAATCGTCGACCGCATGGAGACGGTGTGTGATCTGGACAAACCTGGCACGACGTTCCTGGCGGCCACTGGTGGCAAGCCCGGGCTCGGGAACCGCATCCTTGCGGGCAGGACTACCAACTTTGGGCGCTTGCGCAAGCACATGGACGAGGGCAAGACGATCGGGCAGCCTGGCACGTCGCAGTACTACGAGCTGGAGCTCAAGACTATTGCTGACGTCGGACTTGTTGGGTACCCTAACGCGGGCAAGTCGACCTTGCTCAGTACGCTCAGTCGCGCGACACCTGCGATCGCCCCGTATCCTTTCACCACGTTGCACCCTTACGTCGGAATCGTCGAGTTTCCGGACACCTACCGGCTGAGCATCGCCGACATCCCCGGACTCATTGAAGGAGCGCATCGCAATGTTGGGCTTGGCCATGACTTCTTGCGCCACATCGAGCGCACCAAGGTGAGCATATCGCTTGTTGAAACGAGTGGTGGTCGGGAAGCATCTGGTGCTAACGTGCTTGATTTGCACTGAAGATCCTGATGTACGTGCTTGACACGGCTGGCTCGGAAGGGAGAGATCCGTTGGAGGACTTCTCCCACCTGCAGAAAGAGCTTGAGCTTTACGCACCGGACATCACGACGCGACCTTCGCTGATTATCGCGAACAAGATGGATGAGCAAGGTACAATAACTGCAACATTTAAGGATGTGGGCTCTTTCTTGCTGACACTGCGGCTATACCATCACTGCAGGTGCCGAGAAGAACCTCCTGAAACTTCGGAAAGCGACAGACTTGGCTGTGCTTCCTGTCAGGTCCGTGTCATCCAAGTCGCGATTGCGTTTTCGCAAACTTCGACCCTCACGTTGGAACCTGTTGGTTTTGTTGCCTCAACAGCGCGCTGCACAAGGTCGATATCGACACTGTCGCCCGGACTCTGCGTTGGATGATGGAGAACTACGCCAAACTGACCAAGGCATCGTAGAGCAAGCGGCTCTCGCTGGCAGCCGCGGGAGGTGGCCTGTTCATGTGGCTCACATGCGACGCCATCAGACAACTTGTCTATTTTAGATCTCACTGGTTGACCGACACGGGACCAATTTAGATTCGGAATGTCGCCGACGAAGGTTTGGTGTTGCCTTGTTGTCAGGTTGAATGCGACCTGTGTGATCTGAAGGCCGTGAAAAAGCAACTAGCAAGCTGTTGGGCATCAAGCAGCGCTTCGTGCAACGATGAACCGGTACGAATTGCAGGAGCGGCTGGGTGATGGCACGTTTGGCGAGGTGATCAAGGCGAGGAACTTGAAGACAAACGAAGTTGTCGCTGTCAAGAAACTCAAGGCTCTCTTCCCGACATGGGAGCAGTGTCTGCAGCTTCGCGAGCTCAAGTCGCTGCGCGTGCTGCGTCACGACAACATCGTGCAGCTGAAAGAAGTCATCCGCGACAAGGAGGAGCTGTACTACATCTTCGAGTTCATGGAGACCTCGCTGTTCAAGGTCATGCGCGGCTTCCATCGCTCGTCCGGTTCTCCTCCTCGGCAAGATGAAGCGGCCAGTTCCAGCACTGCGCATGCAGCGGGGCCGTGGTTCTCGGAGGCGCAGATCCAGTCTATCCTGTTCCAGCTCTTCTGCGGACTCGCACACATGCACAAGCACGGCTTCTTCCACCGCGACATCAAGCCCGAGAACCTCCTGTGCCAAGACGATGTGCTCAAGGTCGCCGACTTGGGTCAGGCCCGCGAGATCCGCTCGTTGCCGCCATTCACTGACTACGTGGCCACCCGCTGGTACCGCAGCCCGGAGCTGCTGCTCCGCTCTACCACGTACAACAGCCCGATCGATATGTGGGCTTGCGGCTGCATCATGGTGGAGCTATACCTGCGCGCTCCGCTCTTCCCAGGCACTTCTGAAGCTGACCAGATCTGCCGCATCGCTAAGATCCTGGGCTCGCCCACCAAGGAGACGTGGCCCGAGGGCGTGGCCATGGCCAACCACGTGCCGTTCAAGTTCCCCAAGTGTCCGCCTGTCCCGTGGACGCACGTGCTGCCTGCGTCTTGCAGCAAAGCGGCTGTGCAGCTCATACAGGACCTGCTGCAATTCGACCCGAGCAAGCGGCTGACGGCTGCTCAAGCGCTGCAGCACCGATTCTTCGACCAGCATGTGCCTCGGCCACAGCTGACAGGTGGGTCGACAGTCGCCAATCGAGATGGTGGTGGTTCTCCGCGTCGCTCCGAGCCGAAAAGCGTCTCCGTTGGACAAATGCCAAGCAGCGATAAGGCAGAGGAAACGCAGCCACCAGAGACGGTCAAGGCGTGGCGAAGCTCCGTGCGGGATGCAGGCGACAAAGGTCTATCCCCGCGGCTGAAGGACTGGAAGGACTCGCCCGGCTACTTGGTCACCGGCGCATCCTGCAGTGCGATTGGCAGCCGTGTGGACGATCGCGCCGAAGCCAAGGCGGACGCGAAACGGGTGTGGAAATCCCCGTCCTCATCCTCCTCCTCGGTCGCGATGGCTTCGGCGTCCGTGATGCTGGCGGGAGGCAACGCGTACGCGTCCAGCAAGCTGCTTGACTCGATCGACGATCCCGAGGAGCTGGCAGACAACGAGGAAGAGGAAGACACTGCCGTCCGAGGCGTCGGACACCTGTCGTCACACCCACATCGCATGCTGAGCCGAGACAACTCGTTGCAAGATCTGCTGGACGAGTTCTTCACGTGATGCAGACACGGTAACCACATCTGAGTGCGATAATTCATCAGGTACTTTTATTCGTTCCGGGTTAGACCTCAGGTCGTGTCCGTCACGCGGCAAGCGTCACCGAGAGCGGCTCCAAGCGTGCGAGACGCTTAGAACTTCATGGCGTGGACGCGGTCGTTCTTGGTCAGCGAGAACTTGGCGTTCAGGTAGGCCTTGAGGAACGGCTCGGCGTCGATCTTCTTGAGCAGAGCGGCGTCCACGGCCTTCTGGTCCTTCTTGCGCTGGTCCGGAATGACCGGGGCCTGGTAACGGGAAGCATGACGGATTAGCACGGCGATTGGGAGCTTTGTGTCACCACAGCGATCCCAAGCGCTGATCATCGAGCTTTCGCTCTGAAGACGGAGCCGCATGGGCGACTCCGCCCGCGTCAGTCAGTCAGACCCGCGCCGCCAACGACCGGGGAGACATCAGCAAGCGAGCTACTCGCTCATTCAGGGCACCAGGGCACATGGTGCTCTGGTGTGGATCCCCAGTGACAACCACACGCTTGACCACACCATGGGGCGAACGAAGATGGAGCAAGCAACGTACCGCAGCCGACTGGGCGAAGAACTTCTCCTCCTTGGTCTTCTTCGAGGCCTTCTCCTTGGCGAAGTAGGCGTCGTCGATCGCCGGGAGGGCGACACCCTCGAGGTTCACCTTGGCCGACGTGGCGATCACGTACGCCTGGTTCACGCGGCGGAGCGGCACGCCGTTCACCTTGTACGGGCCTGCAGTCACGACGGAGTCGCCATGGTCAGCTGGTGTTCACACTCGCAGGGCAGAGTGTTCGCGGAGCGACGCTCCGAGCGAGTTCCTCAGCTCTCATAATCTGATAGATCTCCGGCCGGTTGCCCAGCGCCGTTGCCGTCTTCGGACCACAAGACAAGCGTCTCCAACGTGTCAAGTTGGACGCCGAGCACTGACCGCTGCTTGCCACCTCCGCCCCCTCTTACCGAGACAAGAGAAGGCCGAGACGACTCGCAACGCCCCGAACTCGACGCCAGCCGTCCTTCACGCTGATGAATCTCGCCTCCCGACCCAAAGGCAGCGCAGGCAAGGACGCGCAGCCTCCCAAGTGTCAAGTTTGCATCCTCGGAACGGTCGCTCGATGCGTCGCGGACGCTATACACACGAGAGATGAATGGAGAACGCACCCGTGACGAGCAGCAGGCCCGAGGCGAGCTGCTTGAGGAAGACCACGCGCTTGCCGCGGAAGCGGCCCGAGAGCAGGATGAGCACCGAGCCGGGGGTGATCGACTTGCGGAGCTTGGCCGTCTTGACGCTGTTGCGCGCCGTCTTGGCCGACGGCAGCGGCTTGGGGATGTACTCCGCCGGGTACCACTTGCGCGTCGTCTTGGGGGCGGCCTTGGCCGTCACCTTCTTCTCCGACACCTTCTTGGCGCCCTTGCCGCGGCCGTTCTTGCGCGCAAGCGAGTTGCGCGAGATGGCGTTGATGCCGCGCGCGAGCACGACGTTCTGGACCTTGGCCGCCATTTTCACGATAAAAGGAGGATACCTGTGTGTTGCACGCGTCATGCACGGGTCAGACACCCGGGTCCTACCGTCTCCCACACATCCATGGACACCACCGCGAGGCTCACCTGTCTGAATGAAACTGGCCGCAGGTGGCGGCCAACCGCAGGCTTGAGGCGCCACCCAGGCCACTCAATCGGTCCGTGAGGAGGCGGATTGGGGGTTCTGGAGGCGGAGAGCGGTCCGGACCGAAGACTGAACCGGTTCGGTATTAGATATGAAGGGGTAAAGGTAAAAATGGACAGTGTCCAGTTCGAACGATATTAGTTTAAATAAACTATTGATGATGAAGTATGCATTATGCCAGGAATCGGAGGTCGTATTCCAAATGAAAGCGTTCAAATGCTGGTCCACAACATGGTGGTGCCGGATGCTGGCCGCGCAGCAACGGCCTCCTCATCTACAAGGCGTCGCCGGCCTACTCCTCGTCGCTCTCCTCGTCGCCGTCGTTCTCGTCCAGCGAGCCCAGCACGTCGCTCTTGCCCAGACGGGCGAGCACCGCAGTGATGTGTGCCACGCCCTTGTCCGAGATCATGTTGCTGTCCAGCTCTAGGCGGAGCAGGTGCGTCTTGGACGGCACGAGCTTCTCCACGACAGCGATCGCACCCTTGGCCGTGATCTCGTTGCCGCACAGCGACAGCTCCTCGAGAGCGGGCAGGCTGTCGCTGACCGCCGCGACGAACGCGGCCAGACCCTCGGACGTCACTTCGTTCTCGTCCAGCCGCAGCACCTTGAGGGATGACTGCGACTTGAGCAGCGGGGCGATCGCCTCGAAACCCTCGTCCGCGAGCTCGTTGCCCGACAGGTCAAGCGACACGAGCTCGATCTTGTTGTTCACGAGCGCCTTGACAATTGCGACGGCGCCATCGACACCGAGCGACGCATCGCGGAGCTTGAGGTGCTCCAGCTGCTTCTGCTTGCCGACAGCCGCAGCAAGTTGCTCCACCCCTTCCTCTTCAAACGAGCAGTCGCTCAGGTCCAGAGACGTCAGGTGATGGAGGTTCGCGTTCACCGACCGCGCGAGCTCCGTGCTAGCATCGACACCAGCGCGGGCACTCGCGTAGCGGAACGCGGTCAGGCGCGGCATCTTGGAGAGCACGCCCGCGACCGCGAGGCAGCCGTCGTGGCCACTCATATTGTTGTAGAAGTGGAACTCCTCGAGCGTCGAGGGCACGTCCTGGCCGTTCTGCAGGATGATTTCCTGCGCGATGACCCCGGCGGCAGCGGCCGAGATGCCGTTGTTGCAGAACAAGAGGCGGCGCAGCGTCGGCTGAGGGATGAGGAGGTCGAAGCAAGCCCGCACACCCTTCTCGCCGAGAGCATTGTCGCTGAGGTCGATCTCATCGAGCACGTGGCCGCGGAGAGGACGGCACATGATCGACAGTACGCGCAGCGCCTCGTCTTCCGGGCGGCCAGCGATCACATCGGCAAGGTCGACGATCTTCAGCGTCTTGTCCAGACGAGCGAGGAACGAGTCGGCGATGATCTGCGCACCCTCCTCCGTGTAACTCTTGCCGCGGAGAGAGATCGCGTCGAAACGAAGTGGGCTCGAGTCTTCCACCTTGACACCAGCGTCCTGAAGCAGCTGCTGCGCGCGCGCAGCGTCGACGACCTCGCGTTGCTTGTTCTCGAACTCGAACGTCGTGGGCGTCGAGATCGTCGCCTTGCTCAGCAGAGCGGACAGATCGTCAACTGAAGTCGCGGACGCCGTGGGAGACGTGCCGGTCGTCGGCGGCTCCTGCTCCGCTTCCTCGTCATCGTCCTCCTCTTCGTCCTCCTCTTCGTCTTCATCCTCGCCCTCATCGTCGTTGTCTTCCAGCGATCCAAGCACCTCGCTCTTCGACTTGGCACGCAGGATCGCTTCGATCTTGGCGACACCCTCGCCCGAGATCATGTTGCCGTCAATCTCGAGGATCTTGAACGCCGCCTTCTCGGCGACAGCCTCGACAAGCGCGATGGCTCCCGAAGTGCCGATCTCGTTCACGTTCGCAATCACCTTCTCCAGCGCCGGCACGCTCTTTTTGATGGCCTTCGCTAGCACCTTGGCGCCTCTGGAGCCGATCTCGTTCTCCTCCACCTGCAGGACTTGGAGCGCCGCGAGCTTGGGAAGAGCCTTGGCAAGCGCACGAGCGCCGGTAGCGGTCAGATCGTTGCCCGACACATCAAGCGCAACGAGTCCACGGGTCGTGCTGAGAGCGTCGGCAATAGCCACAGCTCCGTCATCCTCAATGCTGGCGTCCCGGAGGTTGAGCTCGACCAGGTTGGGCTGCTGCCGGAGCGCCGCGGCGATGGCTTCGCCTCCCTCCGCCTTGAACGTGTTGTCGCTCAGGTCGAGCTTCTCGAGGCGGCGCAGACCGCCCAGCGCCTTGGCAAACGCCAAGCTACCCTCACGCTGCGCACGCGTGGCCGAGAAGCGCAGGTCGCGCAGCGCCGGCGAGAGCGGCAGCAGCTTGGCCAACGCCTTGGCGCCGCCGTCACCGCTCATGTTGTTGTAGAAGTGGAACGTCTCGAGCTTGGTGGGCGTGTCCTGGCCGCGGAAGAGCAGCACTTCGTCGGCGATGACGCCCGCGGCGGCCGCCGAGATGCCGTTGTTGCAGAAGAAGACGTGCGTGAGGTCCTCCTGGCCAAGCAGCAGCCCGAAGCAGGCGCGCACGCCCTTCTCGCCGAGCGCGTTATCGCTCAGGTCGATGCGCGTGAGCGTCTTGATGTCGCTTAGCGCGTCGCAGAGCGTCGCGAGCACCTGCAGCGCCTCGTCCTCCGGCCGGCCGGCGATGATGTCGGCAAAGTCGACGCTCGTGAGCGCCGAGAAGACGCCGCGCGCGCGCAGCTGCGCGAACCAGTCTGCGATCACGCGCGCGGCCTCGAGCGTGTAGCTCTTGTCGCGCAGCGTCACGTGCGTGAACGCGGGCGTCGCCACGTCCGCGAAGGCGCCGACGAGTTCCCGCGCGCGCGTCTCCGTCACGAGCTCGCGGCCGCTCGGGAACGCCAGCGTCGACGCCGACGCGCAGGAAGAGGAGGAGGAGGAGGAGGAGGGCGTCGCCATGCTGGGCGCGGGGGCGGAGGTCTCGTCGGGGCGCGAGCGGGGCGGGAGTAGCGGCCGGGCCGAGAGAAGCGGAGGCCTTTCCTTGCTATGCCGTGTGGTGTCTTTCTCGGGAGAGGGATGGCAGGAGTGATGGTGGGCGGCTGATTGGGTGGGGGGAAGGCGGGAAACCTGTCGAGTGGCATACTGCGTGACGCGCATGGGTTGATCTCGGCGGAGACATTCAAGGGGGAATACTGGAGACAAGATGTGGAGGGGAACCTGTCGTACAGCATAAAAGTGAGCGGCGGCTTCAACCTGGTCAACCCTCTCATGGCGAGGACACCGGAAGTGATGCGAGATGATGGGGCATGGGGACTGCCGGCGTGTACTAACGGGGAAGGAAGGAAGCAGAGGGGACGAGCAAAATACAGACTACTATATCCTGGTCGGGCGGGGGAGCGACCGGCCAACTACTGGGGCGGCGTGAGCAACCGCTACTGCTGGAAGAAGGCCTGCGCGTTCTCCAGCGCCTCTCGCAGAAAGCTCTTGGTCGCCGACTGCGCGCTCACGAACGCTCCGCAGCTCAGCCACGTCTCGGAATCTGCACGCGACGCGGCGCGGGACAGCAAGCACACGGCCGTTCGTTAGTGCGACAGCGTCTCGTTACAGCGATTACAGACAAAGCAAGAAGCCTCGTCAATTACCGTCGCTGCTGGCGGCGTCCACCGGGCAGAACTCGTAGCGCTCTTGTGACCAGTCGACCAGGAACAGCACGCCCAGGAGCAGTACGCACAGGAGAATCACATACAGCGGCACCCACACGAAGAACCACTTGAGCGCGTTGCGGCGCGCCGCAGCCGACTTGGCCGCCTCGCTGAGCGCAAACTCGACCGTCTCCTCCTCGAGCTCCTTCGCTTCCGCAGGGTCGACGTCTGGCAGCGACTCGGAGTCCGAATCGGCGCTGTCGTCGGCGCTCTCCGCCTCCGGGGAAAAGTCCGAGTCCGCCTCCGACTCACTCGCCGTCTCGATCGTCGCGATCGTCTGTGGTGGCATGAACACCGAGCGCTCGCGGAGCTTGCGGATCTCCTGCTGCTGGACGTCCGGCGGCGCGTAAATGTCGACCTTCTCGTCCGTCAGCCCAAGCTGCTTGACGTGGAACGCCGTGCTGGGCAGGTTCTCGTCGTCCTTGCTGTCCTCCACCGGGACCTCCTCCTCGCCGGCCACGCCGTGCGTCTTGGCGATCACCGCGTCCAGCTTCGCGCTCGTCTCACTGAAAAGACGGAACGAAAAAGGAACCAATAAGTACCTGCAGTCGGAGCAACGCGGCACACTCGAGAGCAGAGAGCACTTACACCACGACCTCCGAGCCCTCTTTGTTGCTGGTCGTGACCGTGGTTGTCCGCGTCACGAACTGCGTCGAGATGGAGCGCGTCACCTGTACTCGCGCCAAGCCCAGCAAGAACAGCACGTTAGCGTCTTCTCCAGCGTCGGCTGACTCCCGCCAGACCAAAGCGCCGCACCTTCTCGCTGGTGGGGTTGACGTTCTCCTGCTCGGGCTCCGGGTCCGTCTGGAAGCGGTCCATGAGCCGGCGCGAGATCGACTGCTGCGGGCTCTTCTCGACGGGGTCCACGAGCGTCTTCTGCACCTTGCTCTTGCTGCTGCCGTCCAGGCGCGCGTCCAGCGCCTTGCGCTTTCCCTGTCCGTCCTTCTTGGTCGCCACGCGCGCCACGGCCTCGTCGATGCGCTTCTTCTGGGCCGCCGCGGCCGCGCGGCGCGCCGCCTCGAGCTTCGACACGGGCGACAGCGCCTCCTCGTCGAAGCGCGCGGCCGGCACGGCCGAGGGCTGGTGGTCCACCACCTGCGTTGCCATCGTTCAGGTCGTTGTCGTCGGGGAAGGGGGGAGGTCGGCTTGGGCTTTTCTTGACGGGCTTTTCCGCAATAAAGCACGGCCAATGTCACGGTTGGGGGCCAACCTTGGGCCGCTGCGTTCTCGAGTTCAAACTTTCAAAGTGCGATTCATGGAAAGAATTGGAATTGTCTGGGGAATTGAATGTTTGAATCGCGGCTTGAATCGCGGCCATTTGAAAGTTTGCCTCTGGCTCTACAGAGTCTCGGGCCTATAGCGACCAGCAGAGTTGCCCCTGCCGACAGGACACCGCGGTGGTGGCTCACCGGTTGAGCACAAGAGCGTGAGCTACGACAGCATGCCCTTGTTCTTGTGGAAGATGTTCCGCGCTGCGTTAATGTCTCGGTCGAGTTGGATCCCGCACGACGGACACTGGAACAGGGAGCTCGCGCCGAGGTTCTCGTTGATCTCGCCGCACCACGAGCACGTCTTTGACGTGAACTCTTCTTCACAGTCGATTAGGAGGCCTCCTGCGCGCGCCATCTTGTAGCGAAGGAGCGTCTTGAACTTGAAGTGCGACTGCGCGAGCATCGCCCTCGCAGTTGAGGACGGAATGCGGCGCTGCCGACGCACGCTGCGCTGGCGGCGTCGCTCGTGCTTCCATCGACGGATGGCCTGCGCGTTCGAGGTCGGCATGTCGTCGGCCTGGGCTGCTGCCGTAGCGGGTGGTGGTGGCACGTCTGGTGGCCGTTCTGCCTGCTGCTGCTCTTCTGCGACGGCCACTGTCGCCCCATCGGTCGCAACCATACGCTCGTAGCACGCCACCATCGCCTTCGTCTGAAACGATGGCAGCACCACGCATCGATAGTGGTCCGCCAACCACGAGGAGATCTTCTGATGCATATCTGCGACCATCCGGCGGACACGATGGTGCGTAAACCGGATCCGTCGGCGAAGTCGCTGACGCTGGCGGTGAAGAGCAGTATTCTTCCGTCGGGAGCTGCGCGCCGCTCGCGCTTTGATTCTCGTGCGCTGTGGCTCTCTTGGGACCGCTTTGCTCGTATTATCTAGACGGTCGAGCGTGGAGCGCATCGCATCGATCGCGTCAAATCGTCGGCGAAGCACCGCGTATGCGTCAGTGACGCTCACGGTGCGTCCGTCCGGGTCGTACAAAGTCATGAACTGGCGCACACCAGGGTCAATGGCACAGACCCGACCTGTGGTTGACGACGCCCATGCGTGAAGGCGAGGGATGACAAGGTAGTAGTCTCCTTCCCTCAGGCGCTGAAGACGGATTGCCGTGGCCAGGGGCGGAAGAGACAAGCGGAGCTTACTCATCTTGATCCATCCGTTCAAATCCCACCCGAAAAACTTGGGGAAGAAGCGGACCGCTTGCAGACGTTGATCCTGGTCAACACGCACGTGTCTCTTGGGGATCTCAATCGTGTCGGACGGGGCCAGTTTGCTCTCGAACTCGATGACCGGGAAGGTTGTCGTCTTGTCCTTGACTTTGAGTGCGAAGTAAAGAACCCTGGACGACCTCACAGCTTTGAGAAAGTCTCGGAAGGCTCCATCACAGACTACGCTGGGGACAACGCGATGACGCTGGAGCGATCACTGATTGTTGAAATACTTGGACATGTGGCATGCTATTACGATGAACCGGTACCACTGTCGCAGCTTCTCAACATAATTTAGGAACCATCGGCCGGTCGACTCGCTCTGCTGCCACTTGCAGTCGTTCCAGGAGCGCGCCACGGTCATGTTGTAGACGGCACGGTGTGTCGCGAACATCTGATCGAGCTTGGCGCGCTGAGCCGTCGTCGGCTTGAGCTTCACCTTGAGGACGCTGTTGACCTTCGTCTCCGGCTCTGTCGCTAACTCGCCAAGCTTGGACAGATCCTCGTCGATCAGCTCGATCTTGTCGGGTCGCTCCTGCAGCCATTGTCGGTCGCGGGGGACGTCCGGGTAGTTGCGCACGTCGAACCATGACGTCAGGAGAGGATCGATCACGTCTCCACTCCGTGTACCGCGCTGAGCATCGGAGAGTGCTCCGGGGAGCCACAGCTCTCGCGCCACTCTCTGGTCGAACCACTCCCGTGGATGCGTCAGCGCTCGGTCAGCAGCCGGCTCGGGGGTCGCAGTTGTAGCAGGAAGCCTTGGTTGCGCGGCCGTCCGGGGTCGCTTGGTCGCGGCCGTCTCGCTCGCGGACCCCTCAGGGCGCCTGCCCTTGCGAGCCATCACGCCCAGGCGCGGGCGGGTGGCTTGGAAGTCGACGAGGCTCCAGGCGACTCGAACTTGAGGATATGGCTGGCGGAGGGTGAATGAGAGAATGACCAAGCGTTTGTGGCAGAGACTGTGACGATTAGAACGACCGCGTTGCTACAAGCTCCGGTTCCAGTGCGACACAATCAAAGAGAAGCTGCGGGCGAAGGAGGCGATCGGGAGGCGGCGCATTCTTTATTGCACATGGCCTGCAGCTCAGAATTGTCGGACGCACAGACGCACATGGGGTAACCAACCCATTGTCTCCCAACCGACTGGGTTCGACTCCAGACCTGTGGGTCCAAGTGCCGCGGGCTGCTTCAACCTCTCCCTGCCGCTTGCTCGTGGCCTGGCGCTTGCACGTCATGCGGCAAGTTGAATTGCGGTGCGATTCGTGGAAAGAATTGATTTGTCTTTGGGGGCTGTATGTTTGAGTCGCGGCTTGAAGAAAATGAATTGACCAGAGTGGACCGGACGACAACCACGCGCTTCGTCTCTGCGCAATTTGCGCTTTTGAATCTTTGTGGCAACTCCACCGAGAGCCTTCGCTTCCGTGCATCCGTTACAAATCAAACATGATGCGATGACTTAATCGAAGCATCCGATGTGATTGTGACGTCGCGTGCGCCGAAACAAAGACGTCGCTACAGCAAGCGGGTCAAGTTGTCCTGCGACCCCACCCGACTCACCGCTCCAGACGCTGCTGCTCTCCGTTTTCATCTGGTTTCACTATCCGTTGGCCCTTGTCCAAGCGCTTCCGCCACTCGTGGACGATGCTCGTGGGCCTGATGCTCGCATGCACGCGCACTTCTGCATGCGCATCCGACACCAGAAAGCGGGTCCAGACCCGTCAAACCCGGGTCCGCTTGTATCCTCTCTCACTCTCAATACCCGGCCCACCCAGCCCGTGCCACCAAAGGTCACACTCCCCCTATTCAGCAACTGCCTCTCCTCTTCCTCTTCGTAAACACCCCTTTCAAGTTCCCAAATGAGGACAAAAACAATCTTTCCATGGCTGCTCAACGAAAGATCTCGATATCTTCCATTTTCCCGCCACCGCGTTGCTGGTCACTCCGCATTCGCGCCATCGCCCGCCTCCGCGGCCTCCACCTGCTCCGCCCAGCGCCTCCACCGCCTCCTACCGCCCCTGCTACATCATGCGCGTCGCCCTCGCGCTGCTGGGCCTGCTGGCAGGCGCCGCGAGCGCGCAGTCGGTGCCGTCGACGGACGTGCTGCTCACCATGCCCATCACAATCGACGGCAGCCTGCGCGACCTCAAGCTGCTGCGCGGCGAGAGCTTCGAGGACGCCGCCATGTCCTTCGTGCGCTCCAACGGGCTCGCCAACGCGCAGGACGACGCGCGCACGCGGCAGGTCGTGGACCAGCTCTCCGGGCTGCTCAAGACGCGCATGCACGAGCTGCAGGCCGAGGAAGCGGCCACGCGGCAGGCCGAGCGGCCCGCGGAGCAGCCGCGCGTGCAGCTGAGCATCCCGCTGACCATCGAGGGCCGCGCGCTCGAGCTGGCCAAGTACGAGGGCGAGACCACCGAGGCCGCGGTCGAGCGCTTCCTCTACGGCACGGGCTTCGGGCTCGACGCCATGCGCGAGCTGTACCCGCAGCTCGTGGCGGTCGTCAACCAGAAGCTGGACGAGCTGCAGCCGCCGCGCAAGCAGCAGTTTGAGTTTTCGCTCACCATCGACGGCCGCGAGGCCACAGCGCGCCACTTCGAGGGCGGCCGGCCGCTCGACGAGGCCATGGACACACTGCGCGCCATCGGCATCAGTGACGGAGAGTTCATGGACCGCGTCGCCCCGCAGATCGCCAATGAGATCCTCACCCGCATGAACGCGGCGGCCGCGGCGGACCGAGAGCAAGCTGCGCGCGAGCAGGCCGAGCGCGAGCAAGCCGAGCAGCAGCAGGCGCTGCAACAGCAACAGCAAGAGCAGGTGCAAATGCAACAGCAGCAACAGCAGCAACGTCGCGAGCTGTTCTCACTACCGCTGACGCTGGGTGAGCGCGCGGCTGTGCTCGTCCACTACGACGGCGTCAGCGCGCGAGAGACGGCGGTGCGGTTCCTCAGCGACAACGGCGTGGCGGACGCCGAGACGGTCAACTCGCTCATGCCACAGCTCGTGGAGCTCATCGACAACCGCATGGGCGAGATCCTGCAGCAGGAGGCGCAGCAAGTCGCCGCCGCCGAGCAGCAGCAGCTAGAGGAGCAGCAGCGGCAACGCGAGCTGGAGCAGCAGCAGCAGCAGCAGGAGCGAACGCCGCTGGTCTCACTGCCCATCAACCTTGGCAGCGACCGCTCCGCCACGCTCGAGTACTTTGACGGAGACAGCGTCGAGCGCACGGTCCAGGCGTTCCTCGTCGGCGTCGGGATCAGCCAGGAGGACGCCAACTTCGCGGGCAACACGGCGCAGCTGGCGTCACTCGTGCAGGAGCGGCTCGCGGCGCTCCAGCAGCAGCAGCAGCAGCAGCAAGTTCAAGAGCAGGAGCAGGAGCGACCGGCGCAGCTGTTCACGCTGCCCGTGACGCTGAGCGGACGCACGTTCGAGCTCGCGTACGTGGCTGGACAGGAGCCGGCGTACGTGGCGAACACGTTCTGCGTCGAGAAGCACGAGCTGATCCGCGCCGAGCTGGGCGTCGCCTTCGACGGCAACCAGCTGCGCGAGTGCCAGAGCGTGCTCGTGGGCTGGATCCGCGAGCGTCTCGGCCAGCAGCAGCAACCGGCGCAATCGGTCGAGCAGCAAGCGGCGCCCCCGCAACAGCAGCAGGCGACCGGCGAGGACGCGCGCGGCGCGCTGCTGTTCGCGCTCGACATCGACATGGGCGACGGGTCGTCGCGCCGCCTGCCGTTCCACCGCAACGACCACCCGGCGACGCTGGCCGCGCGCTTCTGCCAGCAGCACCGCATCGACCCGGACAACATCCCGGCGCTCGTCGAGGCCATGCAGGCGCAGCTCGCGCAGCTGTAGCCCGCGCTTGGACCCATCATTGTAGCGAGTTGCACGTGGTGGCGGCGAGACGTACGCCGTATCCGATACGCCCCAGGCGCGGGACCGGAGGCACAGAGGTCGAAGGCTGGCGAAAGCGCTCTCGCTGCATAACTTACGGCGGGGTCCGACCCGACCTGACCCGACAACTAATGTACCTGACGACGCTCGCTCTTCACGCCGCGGCCGCTTGCCGCGACGCCAGGCGGTTCTGCTGGCGCTGCGTCAGCATCCCGATCCATTTCTTGACGGCCGCCTGCCGAGGGCACTCACCCTCTGCCTCACTTGCCGTCTCCTTCTCCACCTCCTCGCCGTACTCGTCGTACTCGTCCTCCGGCTCGGCGTCCAGCTCCGACACGAAGCGCTCGAGCCTCCCCAGCGAGTCCAGCTTGCTCTGGCGGAGGCGGCGCCAAGCCGCGTACCCATCGGCGATGTCGAACCACGGGAGCACGTCCTCGACGCGGTTCCCTGCCGGCCCGAACGCCGCGTCGCACTCGGCGAACATCTCGTCTGGACATCAAGCGAAGACGCTCGTTAGTCAGCTTTCGTCTCAAGATGACGGCGGAGCGCAGCGAGACGCACCGACGACGGCGTCGTGCGCGAACTCGGCCTGGCCAAAGTTCACGGCCACTTGCTGGAACGAGTCGAGCCCCACCGCCGGGTACAAGCTCGCGTGCTGGCACTCAAAGTCGCCGCCATCGCCTGCAAAAGAGCGCGCCGTCAGCACCTGAACAGCGGCATCGGCTGGGCGACTGCATTGGTTAGGAACGTACGGACGATGCGCTCGCCGTTGTGCGTGAAGAAGACGACGGAGCGGCCGTCCCGCTGGTTACGCCGCACGCCGCACCCGACCGTGTCGTTGACGCCGAAGCGCGGGCCAAAGTATTGTCCCTGCCACATCCACAACGAGACCGTTAGACGCGTCCTCTTGGTCCTCGAGCGCCGAGTTCGCGCTTCGTACCCGCGTCGTCTGCCGGTAGACGCGTCCATTGTCGCTGTGGTAGCCGTACGAGTGCTGGTTCCAGCCCGGCTGTCGACCCACGAGAGGGAAGTTGTCCGATACGAGTCCGATGGACGCCAGCTCCTCCTGCGGCTGCGCCTCCGCCGGCTCATCACCGTCCTCCGTGCGCTCCACAGCGGGCTCAAGGCGGAGCGGCGGGTCGCGAGCCGACACCGTGAGCTCGAAGTACCCGCTGGCAACCAGCCCGATCTCATACAGCGGCGTGCAGCGGTCGCCGCTAGACTGCTGGCGCTTGAACACACCGACGTGAAACGCCGCGGGGAACGGGGCGTTGGCGCGCACGCAGCGGTCGTCGCCCAGCGCGGCGCCGCGGAAGCCGAAGCGGACCACGTGCGACTCGCGCGCGTCGGGTTCATGCAGCGACTCGACCCTGCGGGCACGAGCCAAAGCAGCGTCAGTTCGCTACCGCTCTCGACCAGAGAAGCAGGAGCAAGCCCCACGCACTCGTGCTTGGCGACGTCGAAGCCGACCGCGCGCCGCGTGCGCTGCAGGTCCGCGTAAGCCGGCAGCGGCGTGATGGCGTGCGTCAGCAGCTGGAACACGCGGCTCTCGCTCCAGCCCCTGTCGTCATCACGGCCACCGATCGGTCCTCTTGTTACCCATTTTGTCCAGCGACTTGACGCCACCGCCACCGCACGTACGTTGGGAAGCGCGCGCGCAGCCGGCGGTCGACCGCGAGACGCACGTCGGCGCCTTGGAGTGGGAAGTTGAGCGTCTCCCAGCGCTGGCGGAAGAGCGCGGCCCAGACCTGCGGGAAGCGCGGCAGCACCTCGCGCGCCACGACGCGCGAGGCGACGGCCGCCGCCTCGACCTCTCGCGCGCACAGGAACGCGAGCACATGCGCGAGCAGTGCGTCGTCCAGCGCCGTCAGCTGCGCCATTGGCTTCGTCTTGGAGGCGCTGCGGTCGGCCCTGCAACTTGGGAAATGATGGATGCATGGCCTGCCGCTCGATGGCATTGGGGCAAGCTGCGACGTTCAAGGTGGTGGAGAGAACCTTTCGGAATTGATAATTGGGTTGCCGTTGGAGGGAGGTTGGAATGCAGAACACATCGATTCGACTTGTGTAAAACAATATGCAGCTAAAATTGGTGATCTGTCAAACGGGAACGCTGATTGCGATGAGGTGACTCGTCTGGGCTGTACTGTACAGTTTTGGAGGTGACCTCGTAGCGTAATCGTCGGGTGGACCAGCACAGTGGCAGTGAAACGTGGGTTTTACCCAGCACTCGAAGCTGAAAACCCAGTTTTTTTATAACTATTTCTGGGTAAAACCATGGTTTTGAAGCAAATACACATGACCGTAATCTGGATTTTTCAAAAAGTGCAGGTCATAATCAGCCGGCGAGGATGGGCTCGCCCGACCTCCTCTAGCTCTCCAAAGTTGTATCAATAGACTTAAATCGCAGGATTTTTCGAAAGGCACAAGTCCAATTGAACTCACAAAGCGTCACTTTTAGCAAATTAGTATCAACACTTGTCATCCGATGTGATTTTGGGGATTGTTCGTCGGGTCCGCCCACTTCAAGGCCAACGCGAACGAAGTCGTGTGTGTTCTTGAACACAATGCGTACACATTGTGTCAACAATTTACAGTGTATACCTTCATAGTTAATATATATGGCGCGATCCTATTGGCCCATCCGTTCAGAAACATCCCCAATTCGTGGGAGTGCACACACACATGCGACACTTGCTTCAACGCGCCCGCGCGTTGATTTCGGCCGTCATCGAGATGTTGATGATTGCCCGACACTTGGCCCGCAGCCACTCGATCCCTTCCGGACCAGATCAGACGCCTCGCCTCATGGCAAGTGCCCTTGGCAGTGTCAGCGATCACAGCGCTACTTGTCGCAATGACCGACTCGACTCGGTCTGAGCGCGTTCATTTTGTTGTACGCATCGCCTCTGCGTCGAAGAACTTCGCGGCCCGCAGGTGTGGACACTAGGCTGGCCGGCCGCGGTGCCGCTCGAGGGCACGCAGGATGAACGCGGTCACGTCGGTCATCATGAGCTCGTTGTCCGACTCGTCGTCCTCGATTGCCTCGTCCTCCCAGTCGCTCTCGGCGTCCGACTCGCGGATGTCGTACCACTGCAAGTGCTGCGGCAGCATCGCCGCCAGCCTGCGGCACTCGCTGAAGAGCTGATCTGTGTGTGTTGGGGGGGGGGG
>JAADYF010000354.1:0-24116 GCA_023338175.1 Phytopythium delawarense
CCGAGCACGTTCTTGCCGGTTTCAGACTATCGTTGCCTGCTAGAAGGTCGCAAAAGCCGTTTGGGAGTCTCCTGCCGGAAGAATCCGACGGTCGGCGTGATGTTCTGCAGCCTTGATCTGCTGGAAGAGCGCCAGCAGGGCTTCCAGAATATGCGCCATGGAATGAGCAACCTCCCGTTTGCGTCCGTTTCCCACTTCATTGCCTTGCAGCTCCTTGACAGAGAATCAATCAATTTGCGATGAGGAGCCGTTTCAAACTCGTGGAAGATCAGGAGGAGATGCGGTGAGAAGTGCGAACGGCCGACGCGCTCGAAGGATCACCAGAACGATCCATCCAACGTCACGCTCGGACGGAGACGGCCAACCCGCCACACTCCTTCATTCTCCTTCAATCAGCCTGCAGCACACATCTCCGGAGCTCGTCCAGCGCTGAAGCAAAGGTAGAATGGTGTACCCACGCGAGAATGGGCTGCTGACCCTGTCCAAGTTCGTCGCTGTCTGTGCGTTGGCCAGCTCGTTCCAGCACGTGGCGGCTCAGGACGCTATCCCGACTCCGGCCGCTGTTTGCACTGCTGCGGACGGTGACATTGTCGTTGGTGTGCAGGCGATCCCCGATGCAAGCTGTGCTGCCGGAGGCCTCGGCTGCTACAGCACGACCTGCCGCTTCTGCAAGTACTCGGAGACGGCCAAGTCGGCGCACCTGATGACTTGCTCGTCGTTCGGATACAACTTCCCTACGCTCGCTCCGGAGCCAACAACCGCTCCGGTTGCCGCCTCTGCGGGAGACTGCAGCATCTCGGATGGCGACCAGGCTGTTGGCATTCGCGCGATCACAGACGCTTCTTGTGTGATCGGCGGACTGGGATGCTACACCGATCATTGCCGCTATTGCAAGGTCGAGGTGACCCCCCAATCGGCTCACCTGGCAAATTGCTCAAGCTTTTCCGCTGCGACTCCCACGCCCGTAGCCGCTGAGCCTACCACAGCCACCTCGGTGGCTCCCGTTGTTGACACGACCGCTCCCGCTATCGTTGACACTGTTGCTCCCGTTGTCGCCGACACGGTGGCCCCCGTTGTCGCCACGCTCGCTCCTGTAGCAGACACGCTTGCTCCCGGCACGGTCGTTCCGTTCACGGAGACGCCCACTGGGACGACTGCAACCCCCTCGACGGAGGAGCCGGGATTTGGCCAGGCCGACTATGTTGGAACGGAGTGCACGATCGACGAGTCGTTCAAGGTTCTTGGCATCGACGTGGTTGCAGACGCGACCGTCACGAGCTTGGATTCGGACTACTATACGGACGGTTGCCGGTTCTGCAAAACCATCGACACCGTCGAGTACGAGAGCTTCTCGTTCTGCGCTCTCTTCCCAGCGTACTACACCACGCCAACCGCCGACACGATGTCACCCGAGGTGAACACCACGGCTCCTGTTGTCGTCTTTGACACAGTTGCGCCGGTTGTGGACACTGCCGCTCCGGTTGTGGTCGCTCCAGTTGTCGACACTACCGCTCCGGCTGTCGTCACCGACACTGCTGCCCCAGTCGTGGTCGTTGACACACTTGCTCCCGCTGTGGATACAACTGCTCCTGTTGTGGGCACACCCGCCACGGATGCGCCTGTTACAGCAGCGGATATCTGCACGACGCCTGTATCGGAGGGTGACGCTATTGTCGGCATCCAGATTATCACGGACGCTTCATGCGCCAGCGGTGGCCTGGGCTGCATCGACACAATTTGCCGCTTCTGCAGGGTTGCGACGACGCCGGAGTCGGTGCATCTGAGCAGCTGCACTGACCTTCTGAACCCAACGCCGTCAGCGCTTGCGACCGAGTGCACGACGCCGGTGTCGGAGGGCGACGCTGCCGCTGGTATCCAGGTCATCACGGATGCCACGTGCGTGGTTGGTGGTCTTGGTTGCTTCACCGAGGTGTGCCGCTACTGCAAGGCAGTGAACACGACACAGTCATCGCACCTCGACGATTGCACCAAGTACACCAATCCCACTTCCGCGCCAATTGTCACGGACCCGGTATTCACTCCCGTCGACGTCGTTGCTATTGAATGCTCGATCGACGACTCGTTCAAGAGCCTGGGTGTTGACGTCGCCGTTGATCCGACCGTCACGGCTGCTGATGTCGACTTTTACATGGACAGCTGTCGGTTCTGCAAGACCTTCGACACCGCCGAGTCGTCCACGTTCGTGGCTTGCGCTTCGATCGCGGGCTACTCTAGCACTGCTGGTTCTGCTGCGACTGCTGGTTCTGTGGCTGCGACGTGCGATATGGTCGTCAACCCGGGCGACAGTGACATTGGCCTCACCATTGTGACGGACGTGAGCTGCGTGACGGCTGGTGGTCTTGGCTGCATCGGCGAGACGGCGTGCAAGTTCTGCAAGCAGTTCGAGACCAACCAGTCCGCTGTTTACGCGTACTGCGACGGCTACCCGCTTCCCACCGCCGCCTCCACATCCGGATCTACTGCTGCGGTCGTTGAGGTACCTGTCGTGTCCGCAGTCGAAGTTGCGATCGCTTGCGCTGGCAACGAGCTCTCGGCCGGCGATGCCGAGGGCGGCGTTGCATACACGTACGATCCGGCTCACTGCCCCGCTGGGACGACTGCTGGCTGCCTGGGCGACGCAGGTTGCAAGTTCTGCAAGCACTTCGACTCGGTCGTGTCGAGCCACTTCGACTACTGCCCAGGCTACCCTGCGTCTGCTCTCCTCGTCCATGCGTCCGCGGACGAGGCGCAGTCTGCCCAAACCGGACTCTCTGATGGCATCAACAACCTTATTGACAGCAACCCCGTCGCCATGTACGCCATGGCCGCCGCCGCCTGTGTCGGTGTCCTCGCCGTGGTGATCGTGGTCGTCGTCGGCACCAGGCGCGCCGTGCGCCGCTTCCGCCGCGCGAGCAGCGCGAGCAGCGCGTCCGAGGACGACGAGGACGACGAGAGCGGTGTGCTCTCGGCTGTGAACCCGGACGTCACCAAGGTCTCCGCCGAGGAGGTGGCCGCGTCGATCGCCGCCGTGTGAATGGATCGAGTCCACTGATGTCCATCACACCTGGACAATGTCCTGTGGACACACCACCTGCACCGCAATCTGATTCGTCCGGATGTCCCAATACAATTCGCTTGACCCTTTATTAGACAGGATACGTGCATGTCCTGGATCAGATAAACTTGTCTCCGACAGGTTGTAGAGGCCCGGATCTGATTCCATTTCCACTGGCGAGCGGCTCATTTACCGATTAGACGCGCGCATCCATCAGTGACATGGCTGGCAGGAAGAAGAGCAAGGCGGCGGCCGCTCCGCCAGCGGCGGCCAACGCTCCTGCTGCTGCTGCTGCTGCGCCCGCCACGGCACCGCCGCCGGCCAAGAAGCAGCGCCGCGCGAGCGCCAAGGATGACGTTCCGCTGCGCATTGACAAGGGTGAGCGGATGCCTGACTGTGTTGTTGTTGAGGAGAATCAAGTGGTGGTGGCTCACGCACGGCGTGTGAATGATCCAGCGGTGGAGGAGGACGAGGTGATGGACGCGCACGAGCTGGCGGCCAACACGGAGCTGCACAGCGCGACCAAGGCGCGGCTGCTGTTCGAGTGGCTCATCTACCCGGTGACGGCGGACGAGTTCTACGACAAGTACTGGGAACAGCGGCCGCTGGTGATCAAGCGGCGGTGCCCGAGCTTCTACGACGGCTGGTTCAGCAAGGACGAGATGGACCGCATCCTCAAGGAGCACACGCTCGCGTTCGGAGAGGACCTGGACCTGACCAAGTACGTCGACAAGACGCGCTACACGCTCAACCCGGACGGCGCGGCCACGAACAAGCAGGTGTGGAAGCACTACGACGACGGCTGCTCCGTGCGCCTGCTGTGCCCGCAGAAGTTCTCGGACCCGGTGTGGAAGCTGCTGTCCGTGCTCGAGAGCGAGTGGGGCTGCATGGCCGGCGCCAACACGTACCTGACGCCCAAGGGCACGCAGGGCTTCGCGCCGCACTTTGACGACATCGAGGCTTTCCTGCTCCAGGTCGAAGGCTGCAAGCACTGGAAGGTGTACGCGCCGCTGGACGCCAACTCGACGCTGCCCCGGTACCCGAGCGGCAACTTCCAGCCCGAGGAGGTGGGCAAGCCCATACTCGAGGTCGAGCTCGAGCGCGGCGACCTGCTCTACTTCCCGCGCGGCTTCATCCACCAGGCGCAGTCGGCGCCGGACACGCACTCGCTGCACCTGACCGTGTCAACGGGCCAGCAGAACACGGTGGGCAACTTCCTCGAGGTGCTGCTGCCGCAGGCGCTGGCAGGCGCTATCAACAGCGACGTGCAGCTGCGCCGGTCGCTGCCGCGCGACTACCTCGACTACATGGGCGTCATGCACTCGGACCGCGTGGAGGACCCGAAGCGCCGCGAGTTCAGCGACAAGCTCAAGGGCTCGCTCAAGCTCGTGCTGGGCGAGGCCATGGGCATGCTGGACGCGGCCGCGGACCAGATGGCCAAGAACTTCTTGGTGGATCGGCTGCCGCCCGCACTCGAGGACGAGGAGGAGGACTGCACGAACGACAACTCGCCGCTGCAGAAGATCACGGTCAACACACAGATGAAGCTCGTGCGGCACAACGTGGCACGGCTCGTGGTCGAGGACGGCAAGGCGATCGTGTACCACTGCCGCGACAACTCGCGGCAGCACCACGAGGTGCCCATCTCGCCACTCGAGTTCGAGCTCGACGACGCCGAGAGCATCGAGTTCATCCTGGCGAGCTACCCGGAGTACTTCCGCGTGGGCGACCTGCCGCACGAGGACCCGGAGGACCAGATCGGCTTGACCAGCGCGCTGTACAAGGAGGGGCTGCTCATGTTCCTCAAGTCGGACTAGGACCGCCGTCCACGGTGGACGCATGCACTTACACCAGTTGAATGAGAGGAACCTGTGGACATGTGCTCGTGGACTGCGCTTCTAGCGTTGGCAGCGGAGCATGAGACGAAGGCAGACGCGGCCAACGTGTCGGACAATGTCACGTATGATACT
Source organism: Phytopythium delawarense (assembly GCA_023338175.1). NCBI lineage: Eukaryota > Oomycota > Peronosporomycetes > Pythiales > Pythiaceae > Phytopythium > Phytopythium delawarense. The sequence goes on from JAADYF010000354.1 coordinate 5,026, forward strand.
CAAATGTTATTGTGTGCGAGGTTGTCGCCGCAACCAAAGGCAAGCAGTGCAGTGGGTCGTTGCTCGCCCATTGCTGCTGCCACCAATGCACCGCCAACTTACTGGGCACTCTTGATGATGGTCTCGAACTCGGCGTTGAGCGAGGCGCCGCCGACGAGGAAGCCGTCGACGTCGTGCAGCGCGATGAGCTCGGCCGAGTTGCTGGCCTTGACCGAGCCGCCGTAGATGATGCGCACCTTCTGGGCGACGGCGACCGAGACGGACTCGGCGAGCCACGTGCGCAGGTTCTTGTGCGCGTCCTGCGCCTGCTCAGGTGAGGCGACGACGCCCGTGCCGATGGCCCAGACGGGCTCGTAGGCGATCACGACGCGGTCCCAGTCGGCCTCCGAGATGATGCTGGCGAGCGCCTGCGTCTGGCGCGTGAGCACGGCCAGCGTCTGATCGGCCTTGCGCTCCTCGAGCGTCTCGCCGATGCAGAAGATGACCTTGAGGCCCAGGTCGAGCGCGCGCTTGGTCTTGTTGGCCACGATCTCGTCCGTCTCGCCGTAGTACGCGCGGCGCTCCGAGTGGCCCGTGATCGTCCACTTGAGGCCGAAGTCAATCAGCTGCTCGGCCGCGATCTCGCCCGTGTAGGCGCCCGTGCCCGTGAGGCTCACGTTCTGCGCGCTCACGAAGATGTCCTTCTGCAGCAGCGACTGCGCCAGGTCCAGGTGCAGCGCCGGGGGCGCTACGATCACCTCGACCTGCTCCGTGTCGATCGCCACCTTGTTCAGCAGCTCGATCAGCTCGCGCGCCGACTGCTTGGTGCCGTTCTGCGCGTCGTCATGCATCCGCTAGCGTCAGCCACCCGCCACTAGCCCACCGACCAACACAACACCCGAGACCAAGCACTACGTACGCATTTCCAGTTGCCGCCGATGACGTACTTGCGGACCGCGGCCATGGTTGTTGGAGGGAGGGAAGAGGGAGAGGGGAAGAGGCTTCTTGCGCTTGGGCTGGACAAGGTGAAAGCGGGAATGGGATCCTTCGACGCCGTGGAATCTCCGCCGGAGTCTCCACGACGGCGGGTGCTTGGGGGAGGATTGACGCCCAAGACACAGAAACATGCAACGACGAAAGATCGGGCGGCTCCGCTCGCAAAGACGAGACCGCGGGTTCGAATCGCTGACCCAAACCCGACGTTAACCTTGATATTTGTATGTGAAGAAGACCCGGGTGGGTCATCTTGGCAATTGCGGGCCAGCCCACCCGCCCGATGTGAGACAACCGGCGACTCGGCCGCGTCACCGCGCGGCTTTCACCCGGTCGATTGCTATTGAAGCTCGCCCATGACCTTGCGCTGCGGCAATGCCGACCGCTTGCTCGCCTCCCTCTTCTCCCTCTGCTCGAGTGGACCGTGAGGCCATGCACGAGCCACGCTGTCGCTGGCTCGGCCGTCGATTGCTGGGCAATAGCGGGATTAAATCACGCGCGTGGCGTGTCCCTCATGACGCTCCACATGCGACTTGTGACCGACAGTTGGAAGTGTGCGGCTCCGACTGTCAGCAGTCGACGGACGCCATGCAAGCCATCCATTGACCGGCGATGGCGGTGCATTTCTCTTCCGAGCGGGTGGCGCGCTCTTTACGTCACTAGATGGTGCCGCGCGGCTATACGCGCCGCGCCAACTGGCTGACGAGCTTGTTTGCTCACTCAACGAGACGGTGAGTTCAGCAGCGTGCTGTTCTCATGAGAGGGAGCACGCCAGTGTTCGAGATGCATGTATTGGGAGAAGTGGCTGCGCATGCTGAGGGAAGACGTCGACCTGCGAACACTGGGCGGCCGATAACGCCCTACACTTCACCCACCTCCTCGTCGGAGCCCACGCCGGTGACGGTCGCGCTGTCTTTAGTCACGGCGCTGAGCACGGTGCGGTCCTCGCCCTCCGAGTCGTCCACGGAAGCACTGCTGCTGCTTCGGGTGCTGCGGCGAATACGGCGCACCGCGCGCTTGGCACCGACCACGATGGCGACAATCGCAGCAAGTACACCAACGCAAGCAGCGGCAGCGGCCGCGTACATGACGCCTGGGTTGCTGCTGAGCAAGTCATGAATACCCGATGCCAGCTTGGTCTCACTCGCGGCGCCATCGGCGTCGCCCTGGACGCGAAGCGCGCTGAGCGCCGCCGTTGGATATCCGGGGCAGTATGCGTACGAAGACGACTGGATCGTATCGAACACTTTGCAGAACTTGCACGCCGTGCCACCGATGCAACCCAGACCGCCGTAGGTCAGGCAATTTGCGTCTGCGACGATGGTCAAACCGACCGCGCTGTCACCTGGAGACACGGTGCCGCACGTTGTGGCTGCTGGAGCCGTTGTCACCGGCGCAGCAGTCGTTGGAGCTGCGGTCGCTGGCTCTTGTGTCGTCACCGTAGGTGCAGTTGTGGCCGGCGCAGTCGTAGTAGGTGCGGTGGTAGCTGGAGCCGTCGTGGCGGGTGCGGTGGTAGCAGGCGCAGTCGTAGCAGGCGCAGTCGTAGCGGGCGCGGTGGTAACGGGTGCAGTCGTTCCAGGGGCGATCGTTGCAGGGGCAGTGGTCGCCGGCGCAGTTGTGGCGGGAGCTGTCGTGGTCGGTGCTGTCGTGGTGACAACAACCGTGTTCGTCGCTGCATTGACCAGAGTCAGCGAGGTGGTCACCACAGGCGCGTCAGTCGTCGCCGTGGTCACGGCTGGGATCGGAATGAACGTGATGGTCGACATGTCAGGGATCTTCACGTCTGAGCAGCTCATGTAGGAGGACGACTGGGTGGTGACGAAACGCTTGCAATAGCGACAAATGGAGCTGATGCATCCGATGCCTCCATCCCCGCAGGACGGATCCGTCACGACATCCAGACCGACGGCAGCGTCGCCGCCGGAGATCGTCGACGTGCATGTCAAAGGAATCGCGGTAGCTGCAACTGTTGTAGCAGGAGCTGAGGTTGTTGACGTCGTCGTTGTCGACGAGGTACCAATATCGGAGCAGCTCACGAAGCTCGTGGACTGCGGCGTGGTCGTCACCTTGCAGAAGCGGCAGATGCTGGTGATGCACCCGATACCTCCGCTCGCACAGCTCGAATCGGTGGTGATGTTGATGCCGACAGCGGCGTCTCCAGACGACACGACTTGGGTGCACTTCGGTGTCGTGGTCGTGCCATAGCCCGCGATTGACGTGCAGATCGTGAACGTCGACGACTCGGCCGAGTCAAACAGCTTGCAGAACCGGCAGCCATCCATGTAGTAGTCGTCGTCGGTAGCAGAAACACTCGTGTCAGCAGCGACGTCAATGCCCAGACTTTTGTATGTCGAGTCGATGGAGCAGGTTGTCGCAGTGACAGCGGATGGGTCGAATATCGGCTCGGTGGTGGTGGCGCCGGGGTACTTGGAGCAGTCGTCAAGATGTGCCGACTGGGCGGTGGTCGTAACCTTGCAGAACCGACACACTTGGTTGAAGCAGCCTAGACCTCCGTATACGCAGTCCGTGTCCGTAATGATCTGGATCCCAGCGGCAGCGTCACCAACCGACAGCGTCGCCGTGCACTCGGTGGGCGTGACTGGCACAGCGGTTGATGGGTTCAGGAGCTCTGAGCAGTCGTTCAAGTGGCCGGACTGGGCTGTTGTTGTGACCTTGCAGAAGCGACAGAGGCTGTCAATGCAACCCAGACCGCCGTTGACGCACGTAGCGTCCGTGATGATCTGGATACCGACGGCGGCGTCGCCCTGTGACACTGGTGTTGTGCAGACGGGAGAAGCGTCGACAGGAGCTTCAGTCTCCACCACTGGAGCGGGTGTATCGACGATAGGAGCGAGCGTATCGATGTCGGCAACTGGTGCTGCGGTCGGAGGAATGATCGCGACGCCGCTGTCGACGTACGAAGGGAACCTGGCGCAGAAGGTAAAGCTCTCGAGCTCGATCGAGTCGACCCGCTTGCAGAACCGGCAGCCGTCAATGTAGTAGTCGAGATCGACGCTTGTCACCGTCAAGTCCTTCACGACATCAATCCCAAGCGCCTTGAATGCGTCGTCAATGACACACTGCGAATCGGAGAAGGCCGTCTCATTAAACAGAGGTTCTTCCGTTGCAGGAGCTGCAGTCGTCTCCACAGGGATCTCCGGGTACGGAACGACCGGTACCACAGTATTGACGACCGGCGCGGCCGTGTCCACCGCAGGAACTTCCGTGACAACTGATGGGGCAATCGTATCAACAACAACGGGGGCGTCGGTGGCAACATCAGGAGCCACAGTGTCAACAACTGGAGCTACAGTGCCAACAACCGGAGCCACAGTGTCAACAGCAGGCGCAGTCGTCGCCACCACTGGGACAATCGTGGCCACGGCTGGAGCCTCAGTGTCCACCGCAGGGGCTTCCATGGCAACTACCGGGGCGGCCGTATCAACAACAGGCACGGTCGTCTCCACGACTGGAGCCTCTGTTGAAGCTGTGAACGTCGAGCAGTCCGCCAGGTGAGCTGACTGCGGCGTCACCACTCCCTTGCAAAAGCGACAGTGATCGCTGTAGCAGCCCAGACCCCCGCTCGCGCACGACGCATCCGTGACAGCGCGCACTCCGACAGCGTAGTCGCCCTGGGAAACAGCACAGTCTTCCAAGACAGTTGCAGCCGTGGTGGACGCCGGATTCGAGGCCAGCGCGGGGAAGTCGTATTCAAAGCCTGAGCACGCTAGCAGGTGTGCCGAGTTGGAGGTCTCCGAGTACTTGCAGAAGCGGCACTCCGAGCTGAAGCAACCGAGGCCTCCGTCCACGCATGTCGAGTCCGGGATCGCTTGAATACCCACAGCTATGTCACCGGCCGAAGCAGTGCAGACCACGGCTGAAGTGGCATCAACAGTCGCATCCTGAGCCTTCAAAAGCTGAAGGGAGCTGGCAAGCGCACAGACAGCGATGAGCTTGGACAGGGTCACGAGTCCATGATGTCGTGGGTGGACCATCTTGGCTCTTCTTCAGCACCGGTTGAGCTCTGCTGGACGCGTGCTGCAGGTGGCTGGAAGGGGAATGAGAGCGATGAACCGTCGGGGAACGAGACAATGATCGGGTCACCGCTGACCTTGTCCACGCGAGAGATTAATCCTGGCCGGCCGCCCCTTCAAGACGAGAAACGGCCTTTGCAGGGATCATTGGAGATGAAGAACCAGGAATCTCTGCTTCTGTGAGAAGGCGTGCTCATTGCGCGCGGTGAGCAAAGGAGGAAGCACAGGCGCGACGCATTACCTTTTGCTCCTTGCACCCGTTGGATCGCGACTGATCGGTGCGTCTCGGAGCGTTTTCGGCCGCTATCCTTCCGAAACAACCCGGTTGGGTTGGCACCAACAGTCTTCGCCTTTAATGCATCGCTGTCGCATGGGGCGAGGCTCTTCATGACGCTCGTCCTGCTCTGCGTCTTCCGTTTCCGCGTCGCTCCCACGACAAAACGGACCAATGCTGTGCTCCAACACGCCGCTTCGATCGCACGGAGGGCTTCAAGGCATCCGAGACCAGTCCAACGGTGGGCTTGGGCGTGCCGTCCGAGCATCGGACCAGACTGAAACCTCGCCCGCGACATTTGAGAACTCGCGAGGAACGCTTGGCATCCCAGGCCATCGACGCAACCGGCTTCATGGAGCGGCGGAGCTGGCGGAGGAGCTGGTTGTGGCACCTCTTGCCGCTCGCACTCCTCGCTGACGCTGTTGTTGCGGGCCTTGGAGCGGATGCCGAAACCCCATGTCCGCTCATTTCACCCGAGAGGCGAGCGCTGGGGATCGACATCACCGCCGACGCGTCTTGCGGAGTCACGCTCGACCCCAACAGCTTGGGCTGCATCACCTCGCATTGCCGACTCTGTCAAGCGGAGCCCACGCTCGACTCGTTCGCTTATTACCCATGTGCTCCTCCGACATCGGCGATTGTGTCGGTGTCTACGGCATTCCCATCAGCTCAATGCGCCGCATTCGTGTCCCCGACAGAGACTGGCGCAGGTCTGAGCGCGGCCAAGGACGAAGCGTGCGCCACCGACAGCATGGGTTGCATCAGCACCAGATGCCGCCTTTGTCGGGTCAGCGACGACAGGGCCGGTCTGGACGCGTTCCGCAGCTGCTCCGAGTTCCAATCTGCGTCCATTGCTCGGTCGCAAGGACAGGAGACGTGCGGAATGCAAGTGTCGACGAGTCAAGCCGAGCTGGGTGTCGAAGTCGTCACGGACGCAACATGCGAGGAGGGCAGCCCCGGGTGCCTCGGGGTCTGTCGATTCTGCAAACTACCCGAGTCGACAGTCACGGGACTCGACTTTTGTCCATCGGCGATCGCGGCGGCCGTTGCACTTGAGAACCCATCGACGAGCACGGGCTTGACCGGTTCGGAACCAGAGGCGAATGCAGTGGGGGCACCAACGGCTACCTCGGTGACTCCGTGTGACGTCACGCTGCCCGAAGCCCAGCAGCAGGTCGGTCTGGACATCGTCACCGACAGTTCGTGCGCGAACGCCAGCTCAGTCGCGCTGTTCGGCTGCTTCAACCCAACCTGCCGGCTCTGCAAGCGCTATGACAGCGAGTACACGAGTGACTTGCCCGGTTGCGACGCCACCTCCGAGAATGCGACGGATGCTTCGACGGTTGTCGAGCCAATGTGCTCGATGTCGTCGCCGCCGGACGCTTCTGAGCTCGGACTCTTTGTTGTGACCGACGAGAGCTGCGCTCATGACAGTTCCAGTGGCTTTGGGTGCCTCAGTGCTGCTTGCCGATTGTGCAAGGTGTACGACACCACCCTGACGTCCTCGCTACCCTTCTGCGAGGACGGCCAAGTCGACTTGGACGACGAGCTGAACGCTGATCCGACCGCGAAGTTCGATGACGAGGCGGGCAGCGACGGTGACGGCGCCTCACTCCCGGGGCACGGCGGTGGCGGAACTAACGGAGGCGTCACGAGTCTCCTCTCGGCCAGCGGGATGGTCGTCGTGGTGCTGGCCACCGCCTTGGTCTCCACCATCGTCATGGTCGGGATCAAGCGGATGGTCTCGCGCCGGTCGCAGCGCCAGATGGAGGCCGCCGCCAACAACGAGCACGGCGGGCATATCGCCGTGTAATACCCGCGGGCTTCAATCTGTCGCCAAACTCCCGGGCATTGACGCACAACGAACGCATTCATCCAACGACGCCGCATGATAAAACCCAAGCCGTGTATAATGTACGCTTACCCTTGCGCTTGATCGCCCGCCCACCCAACTTTCCCCCGCGGTGTCGAGTCTGTTCAGCCCTCCTGCGCATCGACGGCACGCTTGGCGCTGCGCCACGCGTCCATAAGCGCCACAACGTCGACGTTGTCCGCGCTCACAATGCGCTTGACGGCCTCCATTGAAACATCCTCGTCTTCGCTCTGTTGCTGTTGATGCTGCTGCTGGAGCGCGCGCTCGAACTGCTCCGACTTGCGCGCGGCGCAGTCAACGACTTCCTGCGGGAGCCGAGCGAGCATGGCCACATTGATACCATAACTCTTGGGGCACATGCCCGGCGACAGCTTGTACAGGAACGTGACGCGGCGCTCGTTCTCCGGGTCGACAAGGCAGCCCATGTGCGCGAGCGCGACGCTCTCGTGACCCTCATACTCCTCCACCAGCGAGTGGTAATGGGTCGCGAATAGCGCGCGACACCGCACGTCGTGTACGAGGTGCTCCACGACCGAATACGCGATGGCTGTGCCGTCAAAGGTCGACGTGCCACGCCCCAGCTCGTCCAGGATCACGAGCGAGTGGCGCGTAGCGTGGCGCAGGATCGTCGCGGTCTCCGCCAACTCAACAAACAGCGTACTCTGGCCAGCAAGGATGCGGTCAGACGCACCGATGCGCGTGAACACGCGATCCACTGGGCTCAGTCGACACTTACTCGCCGGCACGAAGCATCCGAGCTGCGCCATCAGCGCCAGCACGCACGTCTGCCGCAGCAGCGTCGACTTACCGCCCATGTTCGGTCCACTCAGCAGTAGCATGGACGTTTTGCCGTCGATGTGTGTGTCGTTCGGGATGAAATCGCCGTCGAACGTGGCCGCAACGCACGGGTGAACGCCGTCCGCGATGTCGACGAACGGGCGTTCGCTTGCTACGAGCTCCGGTCGGACGTACCCGTCGCTCTGGCTGCTCACCAGCGCTAGACTGAGCAAGCAGTCGAGCACCGCGAGGCATTGCACGGCCTTCATCCAGCTCTTATAGTCCTCATCGAACTTGTGGAACATGCGTCGCGTCTGGTCCTTGAACGCCTGCTCTTTGCGGTCCTCGGCCGCCGCAAGTCGCTTCAGCAGTCCACGAATCGTCGGCGTGTGGAAGCGCTTGAACCCCTTGCGTCGTGACTTGAGCTCGTACTCCTTTGGCTGCTTGCGGCTGCCCGAGATGGCGCTTTCAGGAACTTCGATCTGGTATCGATCCTCCTTCTTCTTGGTCCCGAAGTACGCGAGCTGTCGGCACTGGAGCGCCTTACGCTGCTCAGTAAGGTACGACTCGAACTCTCCCTCGATCTCAGCAATCTCCGCGATCGCACCATCGTACTCCGGGTCCACACCCTCCTGCGGGATGATGACACCGCTCTTCTGGGCCACCGCCTGGTCGAATGAGTGCCGGAAGAACTCGAGCTTGCTTGTCAGATTCGGGAAGTGGCCGCTTTTGAGAGATCCACGGTCTTCATCGGTGTGGATCTTCAAAATCGTCTGGAGGAGAGGAGAGTCCATGCGCGAGAGCTGCGGGCCGAGCTCCTTCGCGAGTGCGATCGCAGAGCCAAAACCGTTCAACACTGCGACGAAGTCTCGGATCTTGCGGATGTTGTACGTCTCGCTCTCGTACATGATGGCACGACTGTCCGGATGCTCCCGCGCGCGATACGTCGATCCGAGCGCGTGGATGCGCGAGAGCAGTCGCTCAAGGTCAGGCAGCGACTTGAGACGGCCGCGAAGTTCCAGCAACAGCTCTCCGTGCTCGCCCAGCTCCTGCACGGCGTCCAACCGCTCGTTGATGGCCGAGATCTTGCACAGCGGCTTGAGCACCCACTCCTGGAACAACCGCTTGCCGAAGCTCGTGACCGTCTTGTCGAGGATGTCGATGAGCGAGCCCGAACGCGAGCCGTTGTAGCTGTTGGCCAAGATCTCCAGGTTCTGGATGGTCTGAGCGTCCAACACCACGTACTCTTGCCGCAGCTCGCCATCCTCCTCAGTCACGGCCGCCTTGCTTTGAGCGTGAGCTTCCTCATCCGCAGGTGTGTACCGCTTGAAGTTGCCGAGCGACACGAGCTCCTGGTCAATGATACAGCGGCGCAGGTGCCACACGCACCCACCGAGTGCACTGACCGCGAGCATTCCGTCCGCCTTGACGGTCTTGTCCGTCTCGAGGAACTCAAGGACAGACTCCGGCCACCCGCTCTCACTGAAGTACCCGGCGCCTTCCAACTCGTCGACTGTGCGCTGCGCGTCCCAAAATTCGCTCCCAGCACGTAGTTCGCTGCGCACTGCGTCAGGTGCGGCAAACTTCAGCATCGAGCGCGTGGCCTCAGACAATCCACCGCGCTCGTTGATGACCTCGACGACGGTAAACTGCGCGAACAGCGTCTTCAACCGGTCGCGCTGCTCCGTGTCGCTGAACTCGCCAATCTGGATCGCACCGGTCGCGCAGTTGATGAGACACACGCCAAGGCGGATCGTCATCACCACTCCGTTGGCCGGGTGGTGGCCGTACGAGTTGCTGTCTTGCGACTCCTTGAGCGCGAGCAAATACCGGGCGGTTGCCTGCTCGCGAGAAGAAATGCGCGCATCCAGAAAGCTGATCGTGTTGGTGCCGATGGACAGCAGCGAGCACACCTCGCGGCGCACGACCTTGGCTTTCTTGGCGAGCGAGCTGTTGCGCTCCTTGAGCATGTCGGGTGTCTCCGTTTGCTCGACGCGCGCCACACGGTAGCCCTTGGTGACGAGCTGCGACGACATCTTGGAGTATGCAATCTCCGGGAACCCGGAGTGGGCCTTCTCCCCCTTCATGTAGATCAGCCCGAGCTCCTTGAAGCCCACGTCCGCGTCCATGTGGAACAGCTCGTAGAACTTGCCCACTTTGAAGAACAGCACCGTGTCCATGTTGCGCGCCTTGACTTCCCACCACTGGACCATGGCCGGCGTCTCCTTCTTGATGAAGTCGGGTGGGACGTACAGCGTGCGCGGGTCGAACTCTGCGTCGCCCGGCCTCTTGCCGTTCAGGTCCTTGCGCTTCTCGTTCAGGAACGCGAGCGAGTCGTGGATGTGGTTGCCCGTGCCAAAGACGCCGGCCGGCACACCGGAGAGGCAGGCCTCCGCCGCGGCCGACGACGCCTCGATCGACTTCTTCTTGTTGGCGGACGACGGAGGCGACGCGCTGGGTGTGGACACCTTGGCATTCGCCTTGCCTGCACTAGCGCTCTTGGCGCGAGGAGGGGGCGACGAGAAGGACGCGCTGGCCTTCGCCTTCGTAGGCTTGGCCTTTGTCGAGCGCTTGCGAGGGGCGACTTCCTCTTCCTCCTCCTCTTCTTCTCCCATCGACTCGTCCTCTTCGTCCTCTTCGTCTTCGTCGTCGTCTTCTTCGCTCGCCTCACTGGCGCTGAACTCTGAGTCCTTGTCGTCCTCGCCGCCGTCGTCGTCGTCGCTGCTCACGATGTTCTTCGACCGTTTGACGGGCACCGGCTTCCGCGCGCGCCGCGATCGTGGGCCGGTTGAAGTTGGCGTAGCATCTGCCACCGGCATGTCTTCGTCCGAGTCGCTGTCATCCTGGATGATGATCTTCTTGGATGCACCGACGGCGACGCGCTGCCTCTTGGGCTCAGGCGCGTTCTTCTTCTCCTTCGCCTGCTTGGCCTCGGCCGAGCGCTTGGCGCTTGCATCCTCCTCCTCGGAGCTCGTGCCGAGGAAGTTCTCGTACGGCTTGCGGGTCGCGCCGCTTGGACTCGCCGGGTCATCCTCCTTCTCCTCTCCTTCGTTGTCCACGCTCTTGGCAGCCGCCGGCTGCTTGGCCGCGCCGTTGGACAGCCGCTTGCGCCCGGCCTTGGGCGAGAACGCGATGCGCTTGGCCACGTCGATCGGCGCGTCCTCGCTCGCCTTGGCCTTGGCTTTGGTCTTGCCGCTGCCGCTGCCCTTGGCCGCCGACTCCTCGGCCGGCGACGCGCCGCTCGGAGGGCTGAAGAAGCTCAGCAGCGACGTCTGCTTGCCCTTGGCCTTGGCCATGGCGCCCATGCCTGCAGCTTGCCTGCCGCCCTGGTTGTGGAGCGCGCGACGAGCTTTGAAGGCGCTCACTTGGTGATGCTTATCGTTCCCGCCAAAATAAACCAGCGGCTCGTTTCGCGCCAAAAAACCGGTATCTTCTGTATCATACCTTTTAGATACCGGTTCGTTCTGCAGTACCGGGTTATAGCGTATACCGACGGTACACGTATAATTCACACGTGTTTCCGACTATACCTCCAATACATGAATCCGGATACATCCGTAGCCCGACCCCTCCGATCGCCCCCCGGCTTCGATTGGTGGTGGAGACGCTGAGCTCCCGGGTGGCGGCGCCGATGGGGAAATAGCGCGGGGCACACACAGTTTCCAGAACCCGACCGTGAAGCAAGAGAGTCATGCCTTCGTACAGCCAGGAGCCGGAGGACGCGCAGCGCGCCGCCAAGGCCCGCGGGTCGCACCTGCGCGTGCACTTCAAGCACTGCCGCGAGGTGTGCCACGCGATCAAGGGCCTGCCACTCGGCAAGGCCAAGACGTTCCTCGAGGCCGTGCTCGAGTACAAGCAGGCCGTGCCGTTCACCAAGTTCACGGGTGGCTGCGGCCGCCACGCGCAGGGCAAGCTGCTTGGCGCCGCGGGCGACAAGTGCAAGTGGCCGCAGAAGGCCACCAAGATCATCCTCGACCTGGTCAAGAACGCCGAGGCCAACGCCGAGGTCAAGGGCCTCGACACGGACGCGCTCTTCATCTCGCACGCGCAGGCCAACGCCGCGATCAAGCAGCGTCGCCGCACCTACCGCGCGCACGGTCGCATTGGCCCCTACATGGCCAACCCGGCGCACATTGAGCTCATCCTGACGGAGAAGCGCGCCAACGTCGCCAAGGCCGTCGAGGAGCCCAAGGTCGCCAAGGTCACGCGCAAGCGTCAGGCCCAGCTGCGCCTCAAGTCGGGCGGCGGCGTCCCGGCCTCGGCCTAAGCAGGTCGACCTGGAAGCACGTTTGCTGCCGTAGCGGGTCTTGACTCGGCGACTCCCGAGCGCTAGCAAATCGCAATCACACGCAGGTTTTGGATGGAACACACACACACTCGATCGTCTCGCCTCGGCTTCCTGCTTCTCGTTCTCGTTTCGGATGGCCGGCGACCCGACGGCCGCGGTGGGGCAAGACACAGGAGGCGGACGGCGTCAGACCGAGAGTGCAGGACCAACAGAGACCGGCAGGTGGCAGGACGCATCCACGGATAGAGATGGCAACGGCGGGCGACAGTGCAAGCGAGGCGTCGTAATACATTGTCGCTCTGGAGAGGGTTCACTCAGTCGCTCGTCATGCAGTTGCTTCGATCGCAGAGAGGATGTCTCTGTTGTTGTCTCCTTCCACCTGCGGTGCTTCCGCCTGCTGGTTGTCCATTGCCACGATGTCGCCGACGATGGCGAGGCTTCCGGTCGCTTGGACCACCGCTCGCAGCTGGGAGACCCACGCCTGGAGCCGCGCGCGGGACGGGAAGTGGACGACCCACACCTGCACCGCCACGGGGTCGAGGATGGACATCCACCAGACCGGCAGGCCTGCGCTATCGACCGCCTCGACGCTCGTGACAATGCTGATGTCGTGGAGACGCACGACGCGTGTGCAGTCGGTGTCGCGCAGCACGTGGTTCACCTGGTCCAGCAGCAGCCGCTTCCTCCGTCGCTCAACTTTCGGCACGAAGAAGCCACCGGGTTCGTCGACCTCGAGCCATTCCGAGCCAACCACCTCGACCAACTCCAGCGTTGAGTGCTCGTCGGCATTGTTAGTGTCGTGGATCGCGGAAGCCTTGAATGCGAAGCATTCGAGAAACGTGTCGAGCCCAAGCATTGCCGTCGACAGCGGGTTCGAGTTGTTTTGAGGCTATGGCAAGACCGAAGCTGGTCGTCAAGCTCGGTTCGAGGAGCAGCACATGGCAACATCGCTTGTTGATGAGCATCAATGCGAGTTATTCATGGATCCTCGCGACGCAGCAAGGATACGGACATGTCGTCTCGAAAATAGCTGTGCTCTCACCGTGTCCGTGGTATTTCGAGGCGATTGAGCATCAGATCGCCATGGCTCAAGAATTTCAAGCAATGGATCCATCTCAAGAAGGCATTGTTGTCACAGCAATGGTCCCATCGAGACCGGAAGAGTGCACGCATCAAGCAAATACGCCATCGATTTGGTTCAACCAACGGCCAATGTGCAACAACGACGTCGCAGGTCGCGCGACCACGGCACTGCTCTAAAACTCGGCCTCGGACTCGTCCGAGCCTGACGCGCTTGCGTCCTCGTCGGCGTCGTCCTCGTCGTCTTCTTCCTCTTCGAACTCCGCCTCCTCCTCTTCGTCCGCTGTGGCACCACCTCCATTGACAACCATGCCGTCTGCGTCCGGGATCGGAGCGGGCGCGTACGACACGCTCTGAGCCGCCGATCGACGCGGACGGCCGCTGTCGATGATCAGCGACGTGTCGATGTCCTCCAGCTCCTTGTCGCGCGCGCGCTTCTTCTTGGCGCCGCTGATGTCTCGTGCGCTCGGGTACCGGCCGCTGAACCGCACGCCGGCTTCCTCCAGGCGGTCGCGCACCACTTCCTCAGCTTCATCGGTCGATTGGGCTTCCTTCAGCGCCTTGTAAACCTTCGGGCTGCACTCACAGCATTGCACATTAGCAGTTAGTTGTCGACTCACCAATCTTGGCGAGTGCGCATGGATACGCACTTGAGGACGCCTGCAGCTCGCCCGAGCTCCTTGAGAGCCGTCAGCCCAGGCGGGTCGGCTTGCTTGGTCGCCTTCTTTGCCGGCTGCGTCGGCTTCTTCGTTGAGGCCTTGGATGTCGACCGCTCCTTCGTCTTCTGCGGACATTGCATCAGAGCAAGTTGGTCAGCTCGACCGCCACTACTCTCGACGGCAACGCCATACTCTACGAACCGATATCCTCCGCCGCTTCTTGGGCGCTTCGTCCTCGTCTTCCGATTCGCCGTCTCCGCCACTCTCGGAACGCTGCGCTTCGCTGCCGCCGTCGTCTTGGGCGTCGCTCTCATCCGAGATGGCGTTGCGGCGCTTCTTGGTCGCCGCGTGCGCTCGCCGCGGCTTGGGCATCTCCTCTTCCTCATCTTCATCTTCACCCCCAGCGCTCTCCTCCGGTTCCTCGTAGTCCGGGCACAGGTGCATGAGCTCGAGCACCTTGTCCCGGATCGTGCGCTTCCACTCGGCCTTGAGCTCCTTGACGCCCACGCCGAACTTGTCCGCCAACGTGACCGCTACGATGTTCATCGTCACGGCCGCCGCCTTCATTTGCGGCAGCATCTCGCGCAGCGCCGCGTCAATCGACGCCTCCGTCACCGCCATGGCCGATAATAAGCGCAGACGACTGCCGGTAGTCAGTCGTACAGCCTGAAGCGGGCAAGACGCGCTCCAATGCGCTTCCTGAACTGCGGTTGGCGCCAAAAACGGCGGGTTGACGCGCCAAATACTACCGTGTAGGCGGTTTAATTTGATATTCAGTGCATGAACTTACAGCAAGGACTCTTTAAAGTGGTAATGTACCCCTTCAAGTGTAGCCATGTCAGTAGCCAAGTAGCCAATGACCACCACCACCACCACCAAGGCCTTCATACGCCAACAGAGCCCTCGCATCACGTCCACGTCTCGCTTGTTCAAGGTGCACGGTCACTGGGGTACTGGAGCGTCGCGAGTCGGCAGTCTAATCCTCCTTGAGGCCCTCGTTGTCCGAGTCGGACGAGGTGCCCTCGTACTCCTCCTTGCCCGTCTCGTGGGCTCCCTTCGTCAGCACGCCGAAGAGCACGCGCAGCAGCAGGAAGCCCCACCAGATGTGCAGCAGGTACAGCGTCGTGAGCAGCACGTTGAAGAGCAGCCACGACGGCGGGCCGGGCTCCGGGAACAGGTTCGTCCAGTCGTGCGCGTCCTCCATCGTCATGCTCGCCTCGCGGTTCTCGACCATCGTCGTGTACAGGAGCTTGACCGGGTACAGGAAGATGCGGAAGTAGAACCAGTTGAGGATTGTCACGACGAACGCGATCTCGCTGCAGAAGAGCCCAGGGGCGCCTTCCAGCTTGAGGTAGTTGGCCATCTTGAGCAGGTCGAGCGGAATGTCGGTAGCGTCGTGGAGGATCAGCACGATCACGCCGACGGGCAGGTAGCCCACGCGGTACGACCACGTCACGAGCATGATCGTGACCACGTGGTGGGTCATCATGACCAGGTAGTCCTTGCGGATCTCCTCCACGAACTTGCACGAGAACGCCGTGTAGATCCAAATCGCCTAGAAGGGTAGTGAATGAAGCAGAGAGGCAACACGTGAGTGGCTTGTCATGATGGGATAGCAGCGACTCCATGAGTGGAGCGTACCAGTTGCGTGATGTACAGCAGCTTGGTGAGGAACTTTTGCTCCGGGAAGACGCCGTAGCGCGTGCCCTGGTTCCACAACGTCGTCGTGTCTTGCCACCAGAGTTCGTCTTGCAGGACGACGAGCTCGAAGATGGTCATGACGACGTGGATGACCAGCTGCCAGGACTGGTCGCACCACTTCTTCATCGTCACGGCCTTGCGCAGCGGGTTGCCCAGGTGCTGCAGGAACGTCCGCGAGAACCACCCGCCGCCGACCGCGAAGCACGTCTTGGTCACCTTGACGGCGATCGCCACCACGACGATCATGGCCGCGAGGATCGCCAGCATCTGCTGGTCGTCCCACAGCGTGTGCACGATGACGCCCATCTCGATGAAGAGCAGCGTCACGAGCAGCCCGTCCAGCAGCGGGCTCGGCTTGGGGATCGACCGCGCCATGGCCTCTTCACGTCGACGACTGGGATCTCTTCTCTGCTGCTGCCGGTCCTTTCAATGTGCCGGGACGACCGCGAAGTGCAGGTCGGTAGGCCGGTCAGTCAGAGGAGGGGGAGGCCTGGGCGGTCTTTGTTCCGTAGAGAAACGCGCTCCTCGTCCAGTGGCCTGCTCGTCCCTTGACGCCTTCGCTTCCCCTGGCTTCCCGCCCCACGTGCTTCTTCAAATGGCGAATGACGCGCAGAAGGGGGAGCTCCAGAGGGCTGGGCGGCCTCTATTTAGTGTGGCAAACATGAGGATGACGCCGTCTGAGGTTGAGGTTTTTTCGAGGGAAGAGTAATCGCCCGTCAACATTTGGCGTGTGATGTGTGGTGCGGACACGCCACCTTAGTTTAGGTGCCATGCGACTAAAAGTCGGTCGTGCGTCCTGGATTAGTCCATTGGCAGTGACTCCTCTTGATTGACTTGATGCGTGTATGCTCTGCGACACATGCCACGTGAAAAAGAAGCTGAAGTGCCGACATGGCGGATCCAGTGGATCATCCCCGGCCGACGTGGGGCCATGACGGTCGGCTTGACGGCCGCTTGATGGCCGCCAGTCGCTCGCCTCTGTACATCCCGCGGGTACACTTCCATTCCTCCACTGGCCGGTGGTGGCGCTGTCCATCCACCTGCCACGCGCCAGAACGAACGCTCGCAGTGACGGTCGAGGACTCGAGGGAGACTCTCGAGGGAGACTCTCGAGGGAGACTCCCCATGCATGCAAAGACTGGCGAACGCGGCGGGCACCGCCGTCATTGGCGCGTGCACCGCGTGGCGGACAGCACCGCAGCCAACTGGACGGCGCACGTCTCGCGTCTTGGACGTCGACGCTCTCTCCTTCGTCGTGCTCTCACGCCCCCCGATCCGGCGCCGTCCTCCTTGAGACACCTCCTCTGCTAGCATCACCACGTCGCTGGAGGCAGCCGCATGAGCGTCTTCCCCTTCGGACGACGACACCCCCCCTCTCGAACACAAAGTGACGGCCAGACCGAGACCGACTGTGTCGTCGGTGCTGGTGCCACTTTGCTTCCATTGGCGAGATTCCTCCCCGGCCTTCACCTCGAATCTCCACTCGACCGCTCCTCTCTGTCACCCGCCGCTTCCTTCTCGTTCCGCCATGACGCAGTCCGCCAAACGCCGAGCGCTCCGACCTCCACGCCCTCAACCTTGACGAGTCGTCGACGGACCGGCCGGGGGAGGATGGACGCGCTGCTGCGCAGCGGCCTCGGGCTCTTCGCCGCCGCGTACGCGCAGCTCGCCATGACTCCCGCGGCCGCCGCGCTGCGCGAGCAGCTGCTGCACACCGGAGACGCCCCCGCCGGCGCCAGCGAGTGGGTCGGCGCGCGGGACGGCGTGGCGGCCGCGGGCCTCGCCGGCGCGGCCGTCGGCCAGCTCGCGTTCGGGCTCGCGGGCGACGTCTTCGGCCGCCGGCGGCCGCTGGTCGTGGCCGCCGCGCTGCTCACCCTCGGCGCGGCACTGTCTGCCGCGGCCTCGAGCGCCGCCAGCGACCCCGGCCGCCGCCACCTGGTTGCCATGCTGGCGGCGGGCCGCGCGCTCGCCGGGCTCGGGCTTGGCGGCGAGTTCCCGCTCGGCGCGACCGCGACGGCCGAGCACCACGCGGACGCCGACGCGGCCAAGCGCACGCAGCGCGTGCTGCGCCTGTGGACGCTGAGCGCAAGCGCCGCGGCGGTCGCGGCCGCCTTCTTGGGTAACCTGCTGGCGCAGGCGCTGGCCATGGGCAACCCGGGCGACAACTCGAGCCGGCGCGTCGAGGTGGTCTGGCGGCTGCTGCTCGCCGTCGGCGCCGCGCCCGCCGCCTTCGTCGGCTACTATCGGCTCGTGGCGATCGAGGGCGGCGAGCAAGAGCCCGCGGCGTTTGCCGCCGCCAGGGACAAGGGACACCTGACACACCAGAGCGGCTCCATCGCGACCGTGCACCACGCCGGCGCCCGGCTGGCCTTCATCGCGCGCCACTACTGGCGGCCGCTGCTCGGCTGCGCAGCCGCCTGGTTCGCCTGGGGCGTGCTGTCCTCCGCGCCGACGCTGCTCGCTCGCCGCCTGCTGCTCGCCGTGGTCGCCGACGCCAACCTGCCGCCAAGCGGAGACGACGGCTGGGGCCTCGCGCTGCAGGTCTGGACGGCGCAGAACGCGGTCGCGACGCTGCTGACGCTGCCTGGCTACCTGCTGGCGTCGTACCTAGCGCCGTCGTGCTGTTTGGGCCGCTCGCGGCTCCAGCTCGCGGGCTTCTTGCTGCTCGCGGTCGAGTTCCTGCTGCTCGGGCTGTTCTGCAACAGCGTGGCCGTCGACAGCAGCGCCAAGCCGACGACCGAGGAGATCGCCGTGCTGCTCGTCGCGCTGGTGATCGCTAGCCTGCTGGGCACTGGCGGCCCGGGCACCACGACGTTCGTGCTGCCGACCGAGATGTTCCCGACGGCCATCGGCAGCACCTGCTTCGGCGTCTCGGCAGCGGCTGGACGGCTCGGCATGGCCGTCGGCACGTTCGCCATCGTCCCAGCGGTGCAGACGTCCATGCAAGACGCCGGCCTGGCGTTCGCCGCGACGGCCACGGTCGGCGCCGCCGTCACGTGGTTCTGCTGCTCGGACTGCGACCTGTCGTTCGACGAGCGCGACGAGCAGCTCGAGCGCCACCTCGTGCGGGACGCCAACCGCTCCCAGCGCCGCACGAGCATCTTGAACCGGTCGCGAGGCGCCACCGACGCGGCCGCGCAGCTCGCCGCCCCCGCGCGCTGGAACGGCCGCCTGAGCTTGTCGTCCAGCGACCGGCAAGATACGCTGGAGATCTCGGAGCGCGTGCGTCGCCGCTTCGCCATCGACTCGGGGGAGATCGTGCACTATGAAGAGTTCTGCGGGACGCCCGGCAGCGCCAGCAACGCGGCCACGTTCGCATGAGAGGAGAGAGGTATTTGCCCTTATATATTCGCCTTGCACGGCATCACGGTGTCCTTGACCGCCTCCTGGCTGCTCCTCGTCTCCGCCAGCCTCCGCCAGCCTCCGCCGCATC
>JAADYF010000355.1:0-24081 GCA_023338175.1 Phytopythium delawarense
CGCTCGTGCTCGTCCAGCGCCGAGCCCTCGGCCGCGAGCTGCGCCTCCCACTGGTCCATGGCGAGGTGCTCGACCTGCTATCGTTAAGGCAATTCGACAAGTGAGAGCGAGGCAAACGCACGGGAAGACCACGAGCTGAGCGCGTTCCTGGTGCGTGGGTTGAACTCAGGTCATATCCGCGATGTGATGTGCCGTCGAGGGTTCATGGTAGCTATACTTTGGAGCCGCAGAGGTCCACTTCCGTCCTTTGTCTGCCGTGCAACGACGCTCAATCCCAACGATAACAGCGGAAGAACCAAGAGCGGATGATCTGCGATTGTATGTTTGCCTCGACTTCCTCCTTGTTGCGCTGATGACCCTGTGTAGACAGAGAAGACGGAGAGGCTAGGAGTTGAATGCATCTGCGAGCAGAACTGCGTACTTGATCGTGTCTGTCGCTGGCTTGATGTGAGCAGTGGAAGACGACACGTTCGCGATCATGACGGTGGAAGGCGCGTTGTCCACGTCGATGTGCTCCTTGAGCAGCATGGTCAACTTCGAGTTGCGGAACGGGATATGGCCAGTCGAGTTTTGCGCGCGGATGCATTCTTTCAACGCCAGCAGGCTCGAGTTGATCTCTTTCGCCTCGCGCAGCTCCTTCGGGTTGCGCTGGAGACCTTGGCCAGTGTACTCTGCTCCTGCGAGGTCCACAAACACGAGAGCTCCGCCAGTGAAGAGAGTCTTCTCGCTCTCAACGCGTTGCTCCATCGTCTTGACCGCGTCCTCCGCATCTGCCACCTGCCTCTGCAGCTTGTTCAGTCGTTGCGTGTCCTCGGATGGCGTCTTGTATTCTCCTTGGGTGTACTTGCCATCTGGGCCGATCACGTAGAGCTTGCTCTGGATCGCGATGTACAAGTCGTCGCGCGCTTTCCCGAGCGGGACTACGCGCGACTTGGCAACGACAAGCTCCTGCCGAGCTTCAGCCAGCGCTGGCGTCACTATTTCCAGCTCGAGGATCGCATGCGAGCGACTGCTCTGGCTGTGCAGCTCGGATGTGCCTTCAGCACGAAGACCACGAGCAGACTCGATGATATCCAGGACTGCGTCTGCCGACTCACCGTAAGCGGCGCGCAGTGACTGCGTCAACACTTCTCCATTTGGTCCCGTCGTCGTCTCACTCCGTACATGGATGACGCCGTCCGCGTCCTCGCGCACAAAGCCTGGCTGCCGGTTGTTGAGCAGGTCGAACACCTTGCCGTTGTACAGCTCGAAGAACCGCACTTGCACGAGAGGAGGGCTATCCCGCTCTGCGAACAGATCGCGCACGGCCCTCTGACACACGCCAAGCTCGGGTCCGTACCCAAAAATCGTGTGCGTCTTGCCGCTGTTGGTGTGTCCGTACGCGAAGCAGCAGGCCGTGCTGCCCGCCAGCACCTGCTGGATCAGCGACTGGATGGCTTGGGTGTACGCCTCGGCGTTCTCCGTCGACAGGACGCCAGCAAACGGCCGATAGCGCTTGTCTACGCCATTGATGACCACAGTTGCCGTCTCGGGATCGTAGTTGTAGACTTGGAGGGAGTCACCTTGCTCCTGCACCGCCAGTGGACGTGGACGCAGAAACACTTTGGCCATTCTCACGAGCAACTTGTCAGGTGGGTCGGGCTCTTGCGCGCTTGGACGACTGTTGGGAAGTGAGTTGCGGGCTTGGAGAGGGTCGCCTTGCTCCTGACGCTGACATGCATTGTGGTCTCCCTGGCATGGATTTGATGTTAGATTTTGTATGCACAACCGCAAGCATGGCCTCTGACACAGTTCCATGCGCCAAGTGCGCCATCCGCGAAGTCGTTGATCGCACTTTGGGGGAAAGGAGTCCGAGTCGCGGTCGAAGATGATCAACGATGCTATGACAGCGAATGTTCTGAGGCTGCAGTGCGAATTGAACAGGGTTTCACTCATTGACGCTCATTGACACAGTCGGACGAACTCGATTAGGCAAACTGCTCAGACTGAACCGTGCTGCAGTCTGTTGGTCATCGATAAGCCTGTGGTCGCCTGCAGATCCTGTTCGATCATCTGGTAGTTTATGCCGATTCGCCCGCTGATGAACCCAAACAGGAAGTCCGTCAAAGCTGCAAAAGTCTGCGCCAACCCCGGCGCAGTCTTGTACATCGTCGGTTGGAACCGGTAGAAGAACTGCAGCAGCGTGCCGCCAGACGGAGAGCAGCTTGGTCGGCGAAGTACGATGTAGACCTGCTTGAGGATTCGGATCCCGGAAGCCGGCTTGGCCGCGAACTCGGCCGCCTCCGACACGATGCAGTAGATAATGACGATGCGATCCAACTCCTCGAATTGTTGCAGCACTCGCCATTCAGTGAACGTGCCGCTCACGATGTCGTTGCCCAGCTCGATGCGGTAACTCTCGGCTAGCATCTCGTCTGCCCCATTGACCTCCACACTCTGTAAACCAGTCATCCACAGAGACATCACGTTAGTGAAACGTCTGTCGAGGCTACAGCAAGCATCACATACCTGTTGTTTGTCCTTGTACACGAAAGACGCGCGGTCCGGCATCTTGGAATACAGGTCGACAAAGTGATGCCAGACGGCTCGGCGAGTCGATTCCAGGTCGAACGGCAGCAACTTGCTCGCAACGAGCTCCATTGTTGCTTGGTGCGGGTTGTCCTGCTCCACCTTGGCACTGCGATAGGCCTTCTCGGTTGTCGCGAGACCGTTCGCGATGAATGCGGCGTCCATGTCCTTGTGCGCGCACGCCACGCTGTCCTTCAGCATGTCAAAGATCTCGGCACTGGACAACCCGGAGATCCCTGTGAAGGTGGGCGGGCTCGGATGGACCGTCATGCGCGAAGTCGGGGCGTGAATGGACACCACCCCGGACTCTCCCGTCTGGCTGTCGCCCAGCAGGCAGGCGTTGATGTCTGCGCGCGCGTTGCGAGGCCGTTTGGGTACCAGGATGCGTCTCAGCTGTGTTGCGGTCTTGACTTGGCTGTCGACCAGCAGCCGCAGCCGCGTGTTCTCCGTCTCAGCCCTCATCCGCTTGGCCCTCTCACCGCGTGCAAGCTCTTCCCACGGCGTCGTAGAGCGTTCGCACGGGTATAATCTGTCGACGATGCGGAGAGAAGTCTGCGTGTCGTGCGCGTCGCTCGTCAAGACCAACGAGCCCCACGTGCGGCCGCCATCGCTCCGCAGTCCGTCCAGGTGGCGCTGGAGCTCCACGGCTTGGCGACGAAGATGGACCAGCTCCAGCCGCCGCTCGCTCCGCGCCTTGTTGGGCTCCGCCTGCTTTGTTCGGCTCCTCTTAGCGTTGGAGGGAGGCGTTGACTGTCTATACCGAGCGACAATTTCGTCCGTGGTAGACAGCAAGCCCGACGAGCTGTCCGTGTCGGAGGCGAGCACCGTCGAGCCTTCACCCACGACCGGGACCTCAGGCACACCTTCCAGCCGCGAGAGCCACGCCAGCGCGTCGTCGTCGCCCAGCAGCGAGCCGATCGCCAGCGCCTCCAAGTCGTCCGCGTCTGCCATAATGACGATGCGCAATTGTGGCGAAGTGATTCGAACGAACTGGCTGATGGTAAATACTTTGAAGTGTCGAATCATCAGATCTCTGACTCTGGATTTCTAAATCTGATCCCTCGTGTCATGGTTTACTTTTGATCCAGAGCACCCAACAACATGGCGGCGAACATGGCGGCCGCGAGTCTGCGCGCGTCGCGGCCGCTGCTGGTGGCGGCGGCCAAGAACGGGCGTGTGGTTCCCTGCGACGTGGACGCGACCGCATTCCTGCTGTCGCTGCCGCGCGGCGCGTACACGGGCGCGCGCACGGTGCAGCAGACGCGCGTGTTCGACTACGAGGGCCACATGAAGCGGCTCGGTGCGTTGGACCTCCCTGCTTGATGGCCGGCCGCTTGTCGCCTTCTCCGGCGTTGTCCACGCTTGTTCCAACCTGTGAGCACCTCTCCTGGTCGGTTGTTGTCGGCTCTGACGCTCGCATGTGGGATCTGATGCCGCGCAGTGGACTCGACGGTGGCGATGCACGCGGCGCCGCTGGTCCCGCGCCAAGTGGAGCAGGTGCTGGTGCCGCGCACCGAGGAGACGCTGCGCGCGGCCATGCGCGAGTTCAAGGCCCAGTTCGGGTCGGAGGAGGGCGAGGAGTACAAGATCAACCTGCTCGTGTGCGCCGCCGGGGAAGACGGAGACACGGCGGCCGCCGAGGCCGAGACGCTGCTCGAGAACACGGACGTGTACTGCCACATCGGGCTGCTGCCGCCGCTGCGCTCGGAGCTCGTAAAGCTCAAGGTGGCGGGGCTTCCGCGCCACAACGCGACGGCCAAGGACTCGGCCTGGGTGCGCGAGCGCAAGGCCATCTACGACAGCCTTCCGCCCGACGTGGAGGAGATCGTGCTCATGGACCCGGCCACGCGCGAGCTACTCGAGGGCTCGCAGACCAACTTCTACGCCATTCAGGGCGGTACCGTGCACACGGCGAGCGACGGCATCCTGAACGGCACGGTTCGTGCGCTCGTGCTCGACGTGTGCAAAAAGAGTGGCATCCCCGTGGTCTTGTCGCCGCCGACGCTCGACACGGTGGACCAGTGGGAGAGCTGCTTCATCTCGAGCACGTCGCGTCTCGTGCTTGGCGCGCGTGAGCTGCAATTCGAAGACTTGGAGACCAAGCAGCCGCGAGTCAAGACCTTCCCGCCGAGCACGCTGCTCGAGCGCATCTCGTCGCTCGTGCGCGCTGCGGTCCTCGACAAGAGCTCGCTCGTGTTTGACGAGTAGAGTTGCAGCATTGGAGCTCCATGTCGAGCGCGGCAAGACTATTGAGCCAAGGGCCTGTGAATAGATCACACGCAACTAGACGTGCCGTCACAACAGGTAGAACACACACGGAGCGTGGTGCTTACCATGTTGATGTCGACGTTCAGGACGCATCGAGCTCAGCCACCTCCGTTGAAGTTGCCAGCATTGAAACTTTGCTCGGTTCCTCTTGTTCGAGGAGATCTCCGCTTGTGCTTGCTTCGCTCCACGCCACTGTCGGCTGGCGAACCCTCCGGTTCTTCGACGCCTGCACTTCATCTTGGCGCCATCGGACAATCTTTGCCGGCGCAGTTTTGCCTGTCAGCAGTTTCCAACGCGCGATGGGCCAGCGGGTGAACCGCTCACGCACGCGCTCGGTATAACTGGCACGCTCCAGCCACTTGGCCACTGCGTTCGCTGCCTTCGGTCGATCCTGCACGGCCGCATACGCTTTGGCCACACGCAACCAGTCATCGCAGTCGTCGTCGACTTCCTTTGCACCATCAATCTCTGTCTTCTGGGACTGCCGCTGCTCGCGCTGGAGAACTGCAGCAGCCACAGCGCGGCGCTTCCGCGTGAGCAGTGACGGTCCTTCCTGCAGCTGCTGTTTGCGCTTGACCATGACGGTAAATGCGTCTTTCGCCAGCGCGAACTCTCCTTGTGAAAAGTAGCGGTCGCCCGCGCGTCTCCATGTGTCTGGTGCCTTGACAAACTCCTGCCATGTCGAGAAGCGGCTGACCATTCCTGTGACAGTGGCGCTGCCGTGATGTGGCTCGCTGCGGGACAGCTCACCGGCGTCTCTCTTCTTGCGAAAGGTTTCTTCAAAGGCAAGGGTGCTGAGTCGTCTTGCTGCTGGGTCCCCCTCGCGCTGGAGCACCCGTGCAACTAGGAACAGGATGTCGGCAGGCTGCCAGTCGAAGGGCGAGTCGTCGAGCACGTGCAAGAGATACTCTCTGCTCTGTCGGAACTCGTGCAGAGTAAAGAGAACGACGCCAGCGCGAAACACTACTTCGGATAGCCGGGAGTACCGCGGGAATCCCCGCACGATGCCAGCGAGCGTCTCTGCAGCTTCCCGGCTCTTCCCCGCCAACTCCAATGCTCTCGCCAGCTCCTCGAGAAACTGCGGGTTGCCAACGAGCCAAACGTGCGCTGCGGCCTGTTGGAAGCGCAGCATCGCGCCATCAAGACACTCTCGGCGGCCCGACTGCTCGTACAGGGCAACGTTGCAGCGCGCTAGCTGGCGAAACAGCGAAGGCGGGGGGAGTTTGCATCCTCCAGTACTCTCCAGATGAGAGAACAGGTCAATAGCGCGCATGAACTCGATGCGAGCGTCGTCCAAGCGCTTGTCAGTCATGAGCACGATCCCTCGTCGCGTGTGAAACAAGTGCTCACCACTGCCCAAGGTGCGCGGCAAATAATGCTGCGCAAGCTGCTGCCACCTCTTGCGCGCGATCTCTTTCTCCTCGCGGTCTTCTCGCTGTCTTCGCTCTGTCTCCTGCCGCTCCACTTGCTGCTGCGCATTGAGTATCGGTGCGAGGATCGGATCCTCCTCGAAGAATTCATGGTAGAAGAACTTCCTCGGCTTCCTCTTTTTTTCAGGGACGTCCTTTTCCTGCATCGAGTTCTCCTTCGCCGCGTGTGATCGAACTGCGTCGTAATCGAGGTCCAGCGGTGGAGACGACCCAGCGGATGCGTCGGTGAGATCAATTAACACTCGAACGTTCTCATAAAGGAGTGTCATGTGCAGCTCAGTGTCGACAGCAAACGCAGCCACCTCCATAGGCGTCCACAGCAAAGCCTCGAGCCGTGAGCCCTCACGCTCCCAGTCCTCCCGCGTCATGCTCTCAACGTCTGCGCGCATCATGCGCAAGACGTCTCGCTCGCGCCGACGCTTGCGCTCGTACTTTGTCTGCTCGACCCCAAATTGCTGAGACCGCCGGTCCTCCTTCTCCATGGACGACCGCTCCCGCTCATCGCGGGCGATGGCTGCCAGCTCCATCGCTCGAGCCACGCTGAGCTGCCACAGTTCCTCGTCCCGCATTTCACGACGGCTCCGAGCCTCCGCTAGCTGCTCTCGCTGTTTGTTGGTTAGACGCTGAGTCTTTGCTTGCATATCCCGCAGTAGCCGCTGGTACTCGCTAGCGCGCGTCTCCGCAGCGATACGTGCGAGCTCGATCTGTTCCTCAGTGCCCATCAGCTCACGCTCCCTCGCTTCTCGCTTTTGGCACGCTAGTCGAGCTCGCGTTTGCTCTCGAAGCCGCCTGGACTGCACCTCACGCTTCTCGCGGTCATGGATCGCTCGCGAGCGCTCGTCTTCAAGCCTCAGCGAGTAATTCTCGCGACGGCGAGCTTCCTCCATCACTAGTTGGGCCTGTGCCTTGTCGAACTGGAGTGGGTCGATGGCAAATCTCAACCGTTCGCGCGCGCGCTTGGCTTGCCACTCGAGCTCGTGTGCTCGCTTTCGAGCAGCGAAATGCCACTGGCGGCTTTGGAAGTCGCATACCGTCATGGCTTCCCGCTCCGATCGTTCTCGCTCTAGCTCTGCGTGCTTCAGTCGTCTTTGTTGGTCTTTCCGAAGTATTGCAGCAGTTCTTTCGTCGATAGTCGCGGCGTCACTCGCTCTGGCAGCAAGCTCCCGAGCAATTGCCGCTTCCTCTCGCTGCCTCACTTCGCTCTTGAGCTCAAGCGACAGCGCATTCCACTTGGCTCGCTCTGCTGTTTCCTCCTCCAGTCGTCGTTGCGCGAGTTGCTGCTTTCGTCTTGCAGCATCTTCTAGGATTGCTCGTTGGGCAGCTTCCTCATGCTCGATCTTCTCTCGCAGCAAATTTTCGCGGCGTGTGATCTCGCGTTGCTTGGCCTGTGCTTCCGCTTCTCTCCGCGCGCGCTCGGCCACCACGTACCGCGTCTGAGCTTCCTCGTCGCGCATGTGCTCGCTCTCCCTCCATGCTCGCCGCTGCTCTCTCAGAACTGCTCGCCGCCGCTTGTCTTCATCGACGAATCGCAGCGCTCGGACGTACTCGCGAGTCTCTCGCTCGGCAATGTCCATCTCCACAAGTTCACGCGCTATTGAAAGCCGCTCATTTGTCGCTTCAAGACGCAGCGCCTTCGCCTCACGCTCTTGTACCTCGCGTCGAGCTCGAACTTGCCGCTGAGCGTCAACAAACTCCATCTTCGCGTCGTGGACTTTTTGCTCGCGCTCTTGTATCAGCGATCGAAGAGTGAGCACGGCATGGACCAGTTGTGCACGCGTGACGATGATCTTCGGAGGTTCTGGGGGTCTTTTGCGGGCGTACTTCTTGCCGTTGATGACATTGTAGTCCGGTATCCTGCCGCGATCGACGGCGACTGGCGTTTCGGTAAGCAGCGAGAGCATCCCGTTGACCGTCGCCGCGAGTTTCGGGTCGCTGACAGCAAGGTCGCGGAGGCGGTGTAGACTCCCCGCGGGCGCCAAGCGCGTCAAGAGAGCGCGGATCAGCACCTTGAGTGTCTTGCGGAACTCTTGCCGCTCGCGCCGTCCCCTCCACACGGCTTGGAGCTGAGATGCGTAGCGTGTGATCGACTGCCGGTAGCGTTCTCGTCGTCGAAGCCACCGGCGAGCAACAAGCTGGATCGATATTGCTGCCTCCCATTGGCGATAGAGAATCACCAGGCGAGCACGTCGCAGCGCCTCGAGGCTGGTACTCTTGCTGAGTCGCTTCATGCGGAACGTGCGCTGTATCTTCACCACAAACGGCGTAAGTTGCGCGAGCCTCGCGCTTTCTTGCCGCTGCCACTCGACGAAACCGAGCCAAGAACGCCATCGTGAGCGGAGCTTGTGACGCTCGTACACCCGGAGCAGCGGTGGCGCCATTCGCGCGAGCTGCGAGCGCCGCAAGTCGAGCAAGAGCGACCTCAACTGCCTGTCAGCGAGTGAAGCTGCGTAGATTTCACACTCGTGCTGCTCTCGTAGTTGACGTGTGTTTGCTTGGAACTGGTTTTCAATTGCGCTGGTGGTGCTATCCTTTGTCGGAGACGGTGGCGATCGCGAGGCTGCAGTTGATTCAACTGCAGTCGGTAGTTTCCTGCGCACTGGGGAGGATGCAGCCTTGGCCGTGACACTATCGATGCGATCCGTGTTGTTGTTGGCATCGATCCCTGCTCTGCGTGTTGGCGACGGCGATGGTGAAGGTGCAACGATCTCGCGAGCCGCCGCGGCGACAGATGCTGAGGCTTGGCGGTTGCGCTGCAATGCCACCTTGCTTTGATGTGTTCGTCGCAGACGAAGGTAGTTGAGCGGCTCGGGTGCCAGTGAGAAGCGAGCGGGGCGTCTCTTGCTATCAGCTGCGGCATCACGCTCATCGTCACTTCGAGTGGCCTTATCGGGTCGCTGGATTGACTGAAGTCGGCCTGGGAGGACCTCGCTGACGTTCAAGCACGTTGCGTCGTGGTTGATGATCGGATCGTCATTCACTGCTGCTACGGCTTGAGGCGATGTCGCTGGAAGCGCAGAACCAAACTGGAAGAAGCGCATGGCGTGGCAGTCGTGCTTAGGAGTGCGCCTTCATGTCGTGCTTCTCCTGTTGCTCTGCGATTGTTTGGCAATTATTGGCAGGTGAATCACATGCTCTATTTCTGGTGAAATGCCAGCTCTTGGATGGGGAAACGGGCAGGGCTGACAACGAGTTGCTCTGTTGATGAGGTGCTAACAGAGGGAGGACGATCAAGAATGCCTCCCGTCGGTGCTGGAACCCATGTCAATGGCAACGAGAGAGCAGAGGACGTCGAGGAAGACGAGGACGACGGAGACGACGAAGACGAAGAAGAGGAGGAGGGAGAGGAGGAGGAAGGCGAAGGCGAAGACGAAGATGACGAATTTGACGACGCGGAGGGAGGAGAAGGAGGTGAGGGCGACCAAGACACAGCGAACGATACGAATGTCGGCAGCAAGGCGTCGTCGGGCGGCAAGAAGCGCTCGTCCAACAAGGTGGCTGTCGGTGCACCGTCATCTCCATCCGCCGTGCTCAAAGTCCGTCCTCGACCGCGCAAACCCGACGACTTGGCCGCTGCGTCGATGCGGATCACGCAGCAGAAGCGACTCGGGCGAGCATGGGGGGACGGCGACGATGGCGCAGACGAGCGAGGCGGGCCGCGAATTGACCTGGCACACTTGGCGTACGTGCAGGAGGACTTCTCCCGTCGAACGGATGCCGTGGCTCAGCTGCGGACGCGCATGGCGGCAAAGTCTCGGCCCGGGTACGAGCTGCGCGTGCAGCGTCGGTGGGACTGCGCCAGTCTGTCGCGCATGATCCTCCGCCGGCACTTTGCGTGGCTGCCCTGCGTGGTCGCGACCATGATGAACGCCGTGTGGGACGGCGACATCCTCCAGGTGCACTCGCTGCTGCTCGAGAAGCGTGAAGTCGTCAACTTCCGAGACCCGCGCACTGGCCAGCGAGCGATCAACCTCGCCATCCAGCAGCAGCACGAGCCGATCGTCCGACTACTGCTCGACCGAGGGGCCGACGTGAACGAGCCAGACGCAGACTCGGGCGGAGCGTCGCTGGCGCCGGTGCACAACGCACTCATCATGGGCAACAAGGCGCTGTTCCGCCGCCTACTCAAGGCTGGGGCCAACCCGGAGCAACAGGATGGTGAAGGCTTCACGCCGCTGCTCTGGGCGTCAGTTCGTGGGTACTTGGAGGTCGCGGCGCAGCTCGTGGAGACGCACGGCGCCGACGTGAATCACCAGGACGTGCTGGGCTGGACACCACTCCACATCGCGTGCTTCAAGGGGTACGCGGACATGGTGGACTACTTGCTGGTCGAGCGAGGAGCGAAGACGGACATCGAGGACGCCAACGGGTTCACGCCGTTCATGTTCGCTCGGATCGCCGAGCACCGGGACATCATCGAGCGGCTGGACGCGCACGCAGCGACGATGGAGCGCAAGCGACTGCAACGCCTGGCACGGCTGAACAACAAGAACAAGGTCAAGGCGGTGAAGAAGACGAAGAAGAGCGCGAACACGTCTCCCAAGCGCATGTTCGTGACGAGCAAGAACTGATTGCTGCCGCTGGTAAAGCTCTCGACGCTTGGCTTCACGATGAGTCGCCGGTCTGACGGAGGAAGGCCGCACGCGGGCGACACGGGTCCTGCGTTGAGAGGCGCACCTCTCGGCGGTAGGCCTCGCGGTCCCAGCGGAGCACGCGCTCGACCGGCACAACCCTCGCAGTCCGTGCGCCGAAGCGAGCCAGAGCCTCACGGACCGTTGGCGACTCGGCCACGTCGAACGCCGTGAGGCCCAACGCGTTGCGGTGGTTGATGTCGATGCCCACGTCGTTATCGTCCTCTGGGTCGCTGCTGTGCGCGGCGAGGACCCTCAAGACGGCGCGCAGCGTGGACAAGTCGTGGTCGAGCAGCAGCGCCGCGATGCCGAACGCGTTGTTGCCGTCTTCGTCGCTGCAGTCGCTCTCGATCGACGTCCGCAGCAGGAACTCGACGATGTGGGCGTGCCCACTTGCAATCGCCCAGAGCAGCAGGCTTCCCGTACGATAGCCTTCGAGAAGCGACCAACCGCGCGTGGAGTGAGTGGAGGCAGCTTGTGATTGCTTGTCACGGTGCAACAGGAGCTTGAGGATGTCCAGGTCGCCGACCGCACATGCTGGTGAGTACAGCAAGTGAGTAGCCGGCACTCCACCTCCTGCTCTGCAAGTCCAGTCCACTCACCGTAATGCACGGCCGTGGCCTCGCCGGCGTGCAGCAAGCGGCTGCACCGAAAGTTGTCCGACCGCGGGGCGACGCTGCAAGGCGCGGCGGTCACTTTCACCGGCGCCGACGTTGACACAGCATCAGCGACCGCCGCGGACGGCAGCGGCACGTGGGGCGACGCGCCGAGCTCTAGCAGCGTCTGCACGACTTGGAGCTGCCCGTGGAGCACGGCCGTGTGCAGCAGCGTCTCTCCGTCCGAGCTGCGCAGGTCGTCAATGCACCGGCGGCGTCGCGTGCTGCCGAGAAGCGTCTCGAGCTCGGACTTGACCAGCGCGGCGTCTCCCAGCGCGATGGCTCGCTGCAGCGGCAAGGCGGCCGCGCGAGTCTGGGCCACTGCGTCACCATGGAGACCACGCGACTGGTTAGGAAGGAGAGCGCGGCGCCGAGGGAAGAAGGAGGTGCCGTGAGCTTACCGGGCAGTCGGTCGCCAGGCTGCTGCGTCGCTCTGCTAAGGAACACACGGTCGTTCACGCCCAGGAAGCTCTAGCACACGCGGATGGGGAGGGGAGGTGAGGTCACAACAACCAATAGAGGAGATGCTGAAGCATCCGCACGTCCTCGCCCTCGGTGCATCCCGTCCGCTGCTGCAACTGGCGCGCGGCGAAGGCTCGGAGCGAGACCGGAGCGTCGTTGGCGAGTTGGATTCGGGCCCACTCGGCCGCGACAGCGCGCGCCTGCTCCTCGGGCGACGCGTCCTCGAGCTGCTCCATCGTGCCTGGTGTCGAGACTGTGACTGCTGCAAGGTGAGGTGGACGACGGGTCGGGCGAGTGTCGTCCTATTTCCAGCGCGCGGCGTTAACAGAGGAGGGCGGGTCACTAGTCATCTATTACACGTTAACTGTCCTCGTCTCGCTCGACGAGGAACGGGGCGCGTGCGCACTGGCGTCGCCACTGCTCGGAGTCACCGCCGCGGCCGGCCGATTGCTTGTCTGGAGCTGTTTCTGTGGGACTCACTGGGGTTCTCCGTCGCCAGCTCGCGGCGCCAACACCTGGCTAAGGACGCCGCGGGCTGGCGAGGATTATATATGACCGTCGCGAGCGGAGGCGGTGGGCAGAGGCGGCGCGGTCGCTTGCGCTCCCTCTCGCACGCTGGACGCCTAGGCGCTGCCGCCGACCAGGATGTTGTTGATCGGGATGTGGACGAGCTTGACGAAGAAGCCGATAAAGCCCATCATGAGGAAGCCCACGGATGTGGCGCCGGCGATGCGCGCGAACTCTGCAGCGAGGGGGAACGCGAGAAGGAGAGGAAGGCGATCAGGTCAGTCCGAGCTGCGTCGTCAAGTCACGGCGCCGAAGCCGAGCGTGTGGGGAGACGCACCCTTGCGGTCCGGCTTGGTGCACTTCTTGACGAGGTGCACGCTGTTCTTGAAGAACTGCTGCAGCGGCTGGAACACGAGCGTGTTGACGTCCGACATGGCGAAGCACAGGGAGGGGGGAAGGAGGTGGGGGCGTCGGCGTCGAGGGCTGAAAATGCGGAAATGAGCGACTGACGGAGCTGGCGGGCGGTGCGCGGATACGGATGTGTTTCAGCCAATGAGAGGGGGTTAATATGATAATATGGCGAATCAGAGCGCGTAACGAAGAGGCACCACACCTTTGATTGGCGGAAAAGAGGGACGTGGCGGCGGGGCGGCAGAAGTTGCCACGCGGACGCGACCGCACGACAGACACCGATTGGGAATGCGGCAAACATTGCATCTAGAACTGTAGTTTAGCATGTATATGGGGCTCTAATGCGATATAAAGTCAGAACAATGCGCGTAGATGAACAGGACTGTAAACTGTGGAATCTACATGAGTAGTATTTACTTTATTCTAGACTTTTTTCGTAAATATTTCTCCAAAGAATTCAAATGCAGGTTTCAGGAAGGGCAAAGGGAAAAGTTGCCGTTGGGCTCGTCAATCTGCAGTCACAGCACTGGCACTCGCTGCTGCTCCTGGGGCGGCATGAAGCGGCGGCTGGAGGGCGAGCACGAGGTCAAGCGCGAGGCGACGGGGCCAGGCGCAGGCGCAGGCGCAGGCACAAGCTCGGGTGCGGGTCTGGAGGCGGGTCTGGGGGCGGCCATGAGCGACGAGATGAAGCACATGGTGGCGGCGCTGATGGCCAAGGAGTTGCTGGCGGCGCTGGCACCCAGCGGCGGCCAGGGCGGCGCACGGTTCGGCCGCGTGGCCTTCGGAGGCGAGCAGGAAGCCACCGTGAACGCCTTCCTGCACCAGAAGCTGGGCAACGACAGCCTCACGCGGCGGCCCGGGCCGGGCGGCAAGCGGCTGACGTACATCGAGAGCTGCAAGGCCATCGAGCTGGCCAACCGCGCGTTCGGATTCAACGGCTGGTCCTGCCACATCATTGACTGCAATGAGGAATACGTACGCTCCGCCGTCCCCGCCCTGCGGCTCTGCATACCGTGCGCTAACTAATGATCGCGGTGTGGAATGGGATGGCGCCGACAGCGGGAGAAGCGCGGCGAGCGGTGGACCATCGGTTTCAGCGCGGTCGTGCGCATCGAGCTCAAGGACGGCACGAGCCACGAGGACGTGGGCTTCGGCTCGTCCGACGGACAGCGAGACGTCGGCGCCGCCATCGAGCAGGCCAAGAAGGCGAGCATCTCGGACGCCCGCAAGCGCGCGCTGCGCCTCTTCGGCGAGTACCTCGGCAACTCGTGCTACGACCGAGAGGTACGCTTCTCGCGCTCAAGTGTGATGATGTGATGGCACTCTCATCTTACATTGCGGTCTGCATGTATGCGCTGGTTGTGGAGCAGCACATCAAGGAGGTTTCCTCGTCGCGTGCCGTCCCTGGGCCCCCGCCGCTGCCTTCTCCTTCCGGAGTCGCCCAAGCGCGGGCCGCTCCACAGCCAGTTCAGGCGCAGCCAGCTCGCGCTCAACAGCCGCAGCCGCAACAGCAACAACAGCCTCAGCAACAATACCCCCAGCAGCCACCGCAGCAACGATTGCCGCCGCAGCAGCTCCCGCAGCCCCACAATCAGCAGCAACAAGGCCAGATTCGCCAGCAGCAGCCCCAGCCGCCCGCCGCCGCTGCGAGTCGAGGCGCCTCGTATGCGACTACGTCTGCGCCATATGGTCTGAGCTCAAATGCGCCTGTGCAGTCGACCACCACGAGCGCCGGCTCCAACTCGTCTCCACCTTTGAACGCGGCTGCAGTTGCATCGCGGATCTCAGTGATGCACCAACAGCAACAGCAACAGCAACAGCAACAACAACCACCGTTCCAGCAGTTGCATCCGCAGGCGCTAGGAGGTGGTAGCGGCGGAGGCATGGATCCTTATACCGGGGCTTCAGCCGCACCTGCGGATGGCTCCTCAACGCGGACGGTTCATCCTCCGCATCCTGCGTCAAGGCCGTCCAGTGCAAGTGCCACGAACGCACCACTGCCACCGCGTCAGCCTCTGCACCCATACCCGTCCAACAACGCGCCACCGCCATCACGGATCATGAGTAACAGCGTCGGTCGCTCGCCTTTCAAGCTCGATGACCTGACGCGCAACCGCAGCGCTGCAGCGGCGAGCCTACCAACGCTCGCACCCGGCGCTGGAAGTGCCGGCTACAACGTGGAAGACCTGAGCTTTTCCCAGTTCGACTACGACCCTAACAACAACGAGAACGCAAAGCGGATGCGTACATGAAAAGCAGTGGGAGCGTGAGCCGAGAGCGCAGAGGTGAGAAGTTCCGCTAATGAAATGGTCTTTTGAAGCTATGTGGACGGGGAGAAATGACGAGGCAAACGCTCCGATCGGACGAAGTGATGCAAGCGCATGGCTGCAGGCACGAGGAAGCGCTCGAACTACGGGATGATGCCATTGGTGAGTTTCTGGAACTGGTCGTAGCGCTTGGTCCACTTGTTGCGGTAGCTCAGCCGCACCATCTTGACGACAGCCTTGACGGTCTGCTCCGCGGAGTGGCCCGGCAGGAACCGCGTGCGCAGCTTGTGCAGGTCGCGCGACACATCCCGACTGCGGAAGCACGGGAAGGTCGAGTTGTGCATCATGATCTCCACGAGCGTCGTGATCTGGTCTGCGTGGCGCTGCGCCGCGAGCATCCCAAGCGCAAACAGCCGCACGAACTCTCCGAAAAGCGGCGAGGTGACGCCGCCGAGCACCTCGACCATCTCCTTTGTGAGCTTGAACGGAGCCGTCTCGAAGCTCCAGGCGCCTCCAGGCGCGGTGCCCAGCATGAAGCCGAAGTCAATGTGCACAAGGTGTCCCTGCGTGTCCAGCATGATATTGCCGTTGTGCCGGTCCTTAATTTGGAGCAGGTAGCACACGAGCGAGTACGCGACCAGGCTGTGTAGGAAGTTGCGCTGCGCCGCTTTGAACGCGGGCGAGTGCGCGTCCCCGTGGCCGTACGTGCGTTCGAAGTGCTGGCGAAGACCTGCGTAGTCCTTGTGCTTCTTGAGCGCGTCGAGCGACTGCGCGTCCGTGATGGTCTCGAGCAGTCCGCACGAGCGACCCGTCGACACGATGCGGTACGGACGCAGCCAAAGCGGCAGCTGGCTCGCTCGGAAGATGTCTTGGAACTTTGTGATGAGCTGCATCGCGAACACTTCCTGGCGGATGTCGTCGTTGCTCTTGGATATCTGCAGTCACGGGCACGCACATGTGTTGTTAGGTACGGCATATCAACACCAACGATCAGAAGCATCACGGACCAGTGAGATCACGTTCCACCCCGGCAGCGAGCCATGAGGTGACGCAGCGCGAAGGCGCTCCTGCAACAGGCACAACCGCGATCAGCCAACAAGTCTGCACGCAGAAGCAAACGAGTCCACTTCCTACCTTCTTCTGAGCCCAGCTCTCACCGAAGACGCCGCTCTCGGTGAACAACTTGGACAGACCGGTTTCGTACGCGACCTTGGACTGGCGGCGGATGAGGTGGCACGGGTCCACCGGCACTCCAGCAGCGACGGCAGCTCCGACGGCAGCGGCAGCAGCAAATACGACCGTGTCTTGCAGTCGACTCTCCCCTGACGACGGGGTCGCTCCATGTGGTGAAGTCACAGCATTCTGACTGGCAACGCTCCAGTGCTGTTCGAGGTCCTTTGCAGAGGCGTTGAGCAGCTCGTCGAGAGGAGCACAAGTTGACGACTCTGACATGCGCTCGCTCCTCGGCGACAGGATCGACGATGAGCTGCCGCTTCTTGTCAACGGCGAGCCCTCAGGTGTGCAATCGATACTCAAGAGCTTACCGGCAACGGTGAGTTTCTTGATCATGCTCGTCACCAGTGTTTCTTCGTTAAGCGTCACCACCGGCGACGTTACCCCGCCAGTAGAACTTGCCGAGCTCGCACTGTTTGCACGTGGGATCGAAGGAGGCACGCCTGAGCCCACCAAGGCGGCATCAAGGGAGCGAGGCGCCAGATCAGGGGTGCTCGAGCTTCGAGCAAACCCCGAGGTCTGAGCGCCAATCGTGTCCTCGATCACCTCGAAGCACAGCAAGCACGGAGCCCGGCTGTGCGTCGAGAAGACGGTCCCTTCGTCGAAGAGAACGCGGACAATCCGGGCAAAAGGGTCCGAGACCTTGCCCAGCGGAATGTATGCCATATCGGGGACAGCGAGTCTGCGCAGCGACGCCGGCAAGTGCTTCTTACGCTCCGACGGCGGGTCGATCAAGCGCATATCCTCCGAAATGTCCGTCAGCGCCTTGACAAAGTCCCGCTGCTCGTGGAAGTACCGATACCGCTTCTTGCGCTCAGTCTCAATCCAGCGTAACAGTAGTGCACGCTCCTCTTTCTCGCCCAAAGCAGACGCAAGCTGTTTGTGCGTTGTTTCCTGCTCAGTCTCATCCTTGGCAGCTTTCGTCGTGGGAGGAGCAGGAGCTGGAGGTGGCAACGCTCCGCCGTGGTCTGTGGATGGATGGGCCAGCTGTGCCACGCGGACCTCTTGTGATGAAGAGTCTGCGCCACCCGTCAAGCCCTCGAGTTTGCTTTGGATACCTGGGACTTTGGCAAGCAGCTTCTTCATGTCGTCAGCGCTCGTCGTGCTCGAGATCTCGAGGTGCTGGTTCACGACTTTGGCCTCGATCGACATGAGCAGATGCGCGCACAAGTTGTACGTCTTTGGATCGTGGTCCTGGATCTTGGCCTCCAGCAGCCAGAAGAGCTGCAGCGCCAAGTGGATCGAGTTCTCCAAGTGCTCGACGTACGACTTGGCGCGGCAGATGGATAGCAGCAGCGCCACAAGCGCGTCCGTCTTGACGACATCCGCATTTAGCAGTAGATGCATAATCTGCGGGATGTAGAACTCGACGTCGTCCACGTTGGTTTCCACGTATGCCGCGAGACGCTCGATGACAAGCTCGACCATCGTGGCGTTGTTGCGGTACTTGTGCAGCAGCGAAACGGCGACATGGGCGTCGAACGGACTCTTGTCGTCGTCCAGCAGTGACAGACACAGCGCTCGCTCACTCGACAGCGACGCGAGGTTCAGCGTCGACAGTGCATGGAGCCACCGCAGCTTCTCCGTCGGCGTGTCGGCCTCGATAACCACCAACTTGGACTTTTGCGTGCTGATCACGAGCGACCTCTCGACGTGCTTGGTCTTTGTCGTTCGTCCTAGCAGCGCCGCGCGCATCGCTGGGTCCAGCGAGAGGGCGTCCTTGGCGGCGACAACCACGATTTGCTTCTTCGCTCCTGTTGCGCTGTCACCGGTGTGTCTCTGCGCGTCGTCCTTGCTGGAGAATACGTGCAGGTTCCGCCCGCGCAAGACGCAATACCGGCGGTGGCGCATGCGCTCCCGAAGCTGTAAGAAACCTTCGATCAGCGTCTTGTCATCCTCGACCGCAGGCTGGGCCTCCGCCTGGAGTGAACCTGAGGGTTTCATGCCTTCAGAGAGAGAAGGTGGGGCTGCACCAGGGGCTTCCGGTAGCCTTTTAGTGTCTGGCGATGTCAGAGTCGCAGCCATGGCTGGGTGACGCTGAGGAAGACACGAAGCTCTCGACGTCTGAGGACGAATGCGGGCTACACGAAGGAGTCTTTTGGGTCAGCGCTTCATCACCAGGATGCGCTGTGATCGGATCGCTTGGCTGTCTTCAGTCGTCGAGCAGGTTGGGCAACGAGAGAGAAAGCTTGTGAGTTCAAGAAGCTTCCGAGTACCTCATCGATCGCTTTTAGACGGTAACCCACCTCGTCTGTGCCGCTTGTTGGGAACCTGCGCTTTCTCCTTCTCTTCCTTTGCATGTGCCGCAGCAAAGCTGGGACCTGAGAGACAACAACACACGCGCAGCACCAAAATAGATCAACAACTCACCTCACTCGTGGCACAGCGGCCTCATCCAAAACCACCACCGTGACACCCGGCTTGATATGAAATCTCGGTTTCATTCTCTGCTTTGGACGTTTCTCACGAGTTGAAACCTGACTCGGCGATGCAGAACGAGACTCAAGCCAAACACCATCCCAATGCCACAAACTGCATCTTGAAAACGAGGGCACCGCTTACAATGCCGGTCTCTTCGGCACGATGGATGTTGCCCGCGCACACTACACACGATACGAACACTCATTACCGGCGCAGCTGCTAGTTGTCGGGGACGTCGGCGAACAAATCGCCGTAGAACTCGCCTGGCAGCTTCGGACGCATGTACTTCTCGACAAACGTGCCGAGCATGTTGGCGCGCTTCGCTTCGGCACCGAGCGGGGAAGAAGAGATGGCGCCAATGTCGTGCTGGTATCGGTGGAACGCGCGCGACAACATGGCAGCGTTGATTGCAGTTTGGCGAACCAGAGGGCCGAGCCACGCCCCAGACACAACGGTGCCGTCCAATAAAGGACCCAGCACGCGGGCAGTGAAGATCTCGCCCTCATCCAGGTAGGTCTCCTCTTCATTGGTGATGACGTCGCGCTGATTAAACAGCGGCGACGTCTCGTAGCAAACGCGGACGCAGAAGAGGTCGTTGCCTAGTGGGTCGATGATGATCACGACGCCCGACGTTGGCATCGGCAACTTGAACGCCGACTCCCACAAGGTACTGCCAGGGCGATACGTCTGCTGCGACTCATTCCAGACGATCAGCACGTTCGTGTGCTCCAGCAGTGGCATCGACTCCGGATCTGGGTCGTCGTCATCCTCAAGCGGCATCGTCGGGACGTAGAAGCACGTTTCGTAGCTGTAGTGCGAGTGGTACAACATGCGGCCGTTCACGAGCTCGGGGTCGACGCTCCCTGCAAATCCTGTGTGGTTCTTCAGGTCGATCTGCTCGCCCATGGCCGCCAAGAAGAGTTCGTAATCGCTCGACAGTTCGATCGCCCCAGAGCGAACATCCACCGTGTCAACGATGTGAATCTTGTCGTAGCCTCCCTGAGAAGGTCGGCTGATCACATACGCGACGGCCATCTCGAACGTCTCCCGGTCGGCCAGCTTGTCAATCGCCTCAAGGTCGCGTGCGAAGTTCTCCATAGTTGCCTCCATGGAAAATACCGACCCCCAGTTCCGCACGGAGAGGAATCCAAGCTCGCTCATCATCCTCCGAGACACTTCCCACTTCTCGAGCGCCAAGTCTTTCGTCGGTGGCTCCGGTCGCACACAGCGAGCTCCATTCACCTGAGGTGATTGCGCTGCCAGTTTGTCTTCTTTGCTCTGCATGGTGAGCAAGTGCGTGAAAACTGCGTCCTGGGTCGTCCGCAGCTCGTCGCGGCCAATCGATTGCGCCTTACGCTCGCTCATCGAGCTGATGCCGGTGTTTCCCTCGCTTGGCAACACTTTCAACGGACTAGCGTCAGCTCGCGCTGCCGGCGCCTTCCAGCTCATCATCGGTGTCTTCGCCTGAGTATCACGGATTGCACTCAGCAACGGGTCCGCGACGCGCGTCTCCTCGTCGCTGTCACCTTCCTCCAGCTCGTAATCGCTCGAGTCCGTGTTGTCGTCCGAGTCCGCTTCAGCCGATTCTTGGAAGTTCTCGAACTCAGCAAGGCTCTTTGGGCGAGGGCCGTCTTGGTACCGAGGCTTCGATCTCCAGACGTACCGACCAGTCGAGTCTCGCATGATGACAATCGTCTCCGCCCCGCCATCAGTGTCGATGGGCTTCTCGATCACTGTCAAAATCGAATTCTTGTTCACCGAAAAGAAGCGGCAGTACTTGTGAATATCTTCTGACGACACATCGTATCCGCAGAATTGAGAAAGAGTGGCCTGCAGCACAGTCGCAGCAGTTAGGTACCTCAACAAAAAGAGCATATGATAATCTGCAGTGCACGTACCCTCTCCGTCAGTGGTGAGGAATGCGCAAGAGCGCCAGAGTTGCTTGTCTGGGAGATGTGGTGCTTCATCAGCATATTCACGAGCTTTTGCGCGGCTTGGCGCACTGCGACAGCAGTGGTCTTCGAAGTGAACGACTGGATCCGCTCGTTCCCGTCCACAACCGTCGTGATGATCTTCGCGATCACTTGCTGCTTGCCGAGAAGAAGCGGGGCCGCAACGATCCACTCGATGATGCACTGATATGCCGTCGCCATGAGCCCATCCAGATAGAAGGGAACTCGGCTCGAGCGCAGAATTGGAGCGCTGTTGGTGATGAAGTCGCAGCACGCGTTCACTAAGTGCACCACCGAGTTGGTGTGGTGGAAGAACAGCTCGTCGCACACCAGCGAAAGGTGTCGGAGGCAGTCAAACGCCGTAAACATCACAGGAGGCTTGTACTTGGACGACTTGCTGATGATCGAGCAAATTGTCAGGATAGTGAAGGGGACCTGCGAGCTCCGACTGGATGCCAGCCCATTCGTCCACAGCGCTGCCTCTTGTTGGATGGCGACCGTCAGGATCCACATAATCATCTGCTGGTTGGTCGGGTCGGCCTCCGACTTGATCGCATTCATCAGCAGCGACACAACATTCGAGCTTGTGTGTTTGGGCAAGCTCGAGTACAGACCAGCAATGTCGAGCATCGCAGGCGCCACAGTCTCATTCTCGGCCTCGGTAATCAGGGAACGCTGCGTCGAACGTCATGACGAGACGATGTTAGCTTTGTGCGTTAGCGTGATCTTCCGAATGCAGACAGAGCATCTCGTACCGGCACGTGCGAGTGGAGCGTCAGCAATGATCCAGATGCCTCAATTGACGCACGACGCAGCAAGACGATCGGAATTCCTCCAATTGAGTGGTCATCCTGGGCGAAGAAGGGGTCAGCACCTCTCCGATTGGCGTCTGCACGGGTCGCAGGCGAGGTAGGCGTCTTCTTCTGCTCGGAAATGCTGCACAGCAAGTTACATCCCGCACCACCGATTAGGTCAAAGCAATACGCCATCGAGCGCGGCCAAATAGCGTACCGGAACATGCGCTCGACAGCGTTGTGGAACGGCCCGGTCATCACCCCAGCACCGCGCAGCGTGTGGTTCCCGTACAGTGAGAAAATCTTCGACCAGTTGTAGATCGCCGACGCAGTGATCCTCTCGTCGTCGTCCAGCAAAGCGTTTTGCAGGGCCATCAAGCTGCGGATACCGTGTGCCCAGTTGATTCTCTTCGCTCTACCAGTCGAATAATGGCACAGGAGCTTCCCCAAGCACCGTAGCGCCTCGCTTCGCCCTGCCGCAAACCGCGGCTTGCGCGTCAGACACGCATCAAAGAGCCAAGGGCCGAGCAGGCGCAGGATAGTGTTGACATCAGGCGGGGCTCTGGGCTGCACAAACGTAGTCGATTTGTCGCCCTTGGTGATCACGTCGCGCAAGTCGCGGTCGTACTCGTCTCCATTGGTGACAGCTTGGAACATGGAGTTGTCCCGCTGAGCACCCGAGTTCAGTGCCCCAAGAACTTGCTCCCACTTCACACGAGGAACTTGCTCAACGCGTGAGAACTCGTCAGCCAGCCGACTGATACCTTTCTATAGGGGCCACAAGAAAGCGTTTAGTCTGTTGTCCTGGGGAAACGTGCACAGAGATCCGCAGATAAGGTGCAGACTTACAATCGCCGCCAAGTACACATCCGCGTCAAATAGCGCGGACGGATGTCCGATCACTCGCAACGCCCGGTACCAAGCGTAGGCAATCTGCGGACTCTCGAGCCTGCAATAAAGGAGTTCAGCTCGAGTTAGATCTTGACAAGAGCAGTCAGCCCGTTTTCACACCACAAACTCACTCGAACGTCGATTGCAGCCGGTTGTCTGCCCAGACGATTTCCACGTCCCTGCTGGGGTCCGAGCCATTGATTTGCCGCATCATGCTCTTCGTCAGCGCCAGCGTGACAGAGTTCCACTGCTCAATCACCATGGTGCGGTGAATCCAGCGCCGACAAAACTTCTGGAGCAGCCCCCACAGCTCTCCGCGCGGCCCGCAATACTGCAGCGAGCGCAGGTACACCTCGAACAGAATACGCACGACCTGGCCGCAGAGCTGGTTGCCCAGCAAGTTGCGCAGGTTGTGCAGCACTGCGTCCGCCGAGCCAAGTAGCAGTCGAATCATCCGGTCCCAAGTCTGCGGTGACAGCATCGCTCCCCTGCGCTTCGCGACCGCGTCAAACACGTCCAGTACTCTGTGTCGGACGCAACCATAGCGTTACAACGCGACCGCACCCTTCGCGCATCGCTGTAAACGTCCGTGCACGCCACTTACTTGGAGCAGAGCGACACCTGCTTGGCCACGCTTGCTTCACTTGCGGCGCCAGTCGCGCTCCCGTTTGCAGCTGCGCCGGTCGCCGGCGTCCGCTCCTCGAAGAGCAAGGTCATCTGGCCCAGCAAGTCCTGGATGAACACCTGCTCCACCTTCTGCATGCAGGCCGGGCGTTGGTCCTTGCCGCTCTTGCCGCTCGCGTCAACGCCGAGCCACTTCTCGTAGATGCGCAGCGAGCCGTGGATGACATCCGCGTCGTCCATCGGCAGCGCGAACGCGTGGCCGAGCACCTCCATCGCCCAGCGGATGTGGTGCGCCGTTGGCAGCGTGTCGCCCAGGTCCGCGCCGTCCGGCCCGAACGACCCGACGACCATGGAGCACATGCCGCGCTGGCATTTCTCCGGAAATTTCTGCGTCCCACACACACGAGATCCCCACGCGTCAGCTCTCGCCGTCAGCCGCCACCTCCATTTCTCCCATCGTCCGCCTTTCGCACCTTGAGCACGTGCGAGTCGGCCGGCGTCGGCACGAGCTCGCACTTGCTGACCCACTGCAGGAACATGACGCTCCCCCCCCCGGGCCTCCTCCCCTCGCTTCTCCGCCCTCCGGCCGCTCTCCTCCCGCCCGCAGACGCTCGCACTCGCACTCGCACTCACAGCCGCTTGAACGCCGCTGTCTCCGCCTCTCTCGCCGCGCTTTCCCCCGGCGTCACACTGACTGACGAAATGTATGGGGCCTTTTCCCCCTTCATTGTCAGTGCGTGTTGTGCCGACGCAAAGTCCCTAAAACAATGTGGTCAACGTTATTATATGCAAACTCGAATTATTTTATAGTGTAGGCCACATCATTTTAGATGCAGCGGCTCAACCTGCTCACGTCGCTGTCGAGGAACAAGCAGGCCGTAGTCACGGGCAACGCGTCCAACAGCCTGCTGGCCGAGATGCTGGTCGCCAACAAGCAGGGCAGCGTGCTGCTCAATGTCGGCGACGGAG
>JAADYF010000356.1:0-24062 GCA_023338175.1 Phytopythium delawarense
CCCCCCCCCCCGCCCAACGACGAGCATGGCGTCCAGTCACCGGGGCGACGCGCCGCCTGGGGCCCTCGCGGGGGC
Source organism: Phytopythium delawarense (assembly GCA_023338175.1). Lineage (NCBI taxonomy): Eukaryota > Oomycota > Peronosporomycetes > Pythiales > Pythiaceae > Phytopythium > Phytopythium delawarense. Next base: position 76 of record JAADYF010000356.1, read on the forward strand.
CTCTCCGCTGGCCTACCGCGAGCTGGCGAGACAGATGCAGAGCGAGTTCGCGCGCGCCGTGGCGGCGCTGGAGAAGCAGGTGGACACGCTCTCGCGGCACAACGAGCTGCTGCACGGCGCCCAGGACCAGCTGCGCGCGTGAGTCGGCTGCGTTACCGCCCTGCTAGTCGCTCGGCGCCCGACTGACGACTGGCTGTGCGTGTGGAACCGCAGGGAGAACGCGGCGTTGGAGGCGGAGCTGGTACGCACCAAGCAGGCGCAGGAGCAGCTTAACAGCCAGCAGGAGCAGCGCGAGGCGCGCACGCTGCGGGACGCCGAGCTGGCCTTCCGCCGCGACCTCAAGCGCGTGGAGGACGAGCGGGAGGACGCACGCGCGCGCGAGCAGGCGGTGGCGCGCGAGTGCGACGCGCTCAAGCGGCTGCTGCAGCAGGAGCAGGACGTCTGGCGGCGTGTGGAGCAGAGCAGGCGGGTCGAGGCCGAGCGGTTGACGCAGCAGCTCGTGGACGCCAAGACGGAGGCGCGCGCGCACCAGGAGACGAGCAAGACGCTGAGCCGCGAGCTGCGCGCGCTGCAGTCGCGCGTCGACTCGGCCGTGCGCTCGTCGGAGGCGTTCGACCAGCGCCTGCAACAGGTGGCGGACGACAAGCGCGCGGCCGTGGAGGAGATGGATGCGCAGTTGGCCAAGATGCACAGCAAGCTGCAGGACAAGCGGGAGGAGGTCCGGTTCCTCACGGACGCGCTCGTGCGTCTGCAGCAGCAGCACGACAACAGGCAGCGCGAGCTCAAGCAACCGCCGCGAGTCCCCGAGCCGGTGGACCACGACATGGAGACTGCGGGCCAGCATGTCGCGGTCAAGAAGCCGCTGTCGGCGTTTGCGACGCCGATCAAGAGCTCGCGGCACCCGCTGACCAAGTACGAGCCCCGGGACCGGGAGCAGCAACGGCCGGACGAGCCCATGCTGCCGTCCCGCAACCAGCACATGTCGGTGCCGTCCATCCGCCGCGTGCGCAAGCGCGAGATCGGCCTCACGCTCCCGGGCTACGACGAGCACTCGCTGCTCGTGGGACCGTCCGCGTCTGCGGCTGTCGGGTTGGCGGGGCGGATCTTCAAGAGCAAGCGCGGCGAACACCAGTCGTCGCCGAGGAGCAGCTCGGCGTCCTCGCCCGAGGTGTCGCCGAGAACTGTAGCGACGGCCGCCACGTCGTCGTCTTCGCCGTCCATGTACAAGCGCTCGCCGTCGCAGGTGACGACGCCCACCACGTCGAGCAGCAACGGCAGCCACGCGAGTCTCCCCAGCGTTCGCAGTCGCATCGGCCGAGGCATCAGCAGTGGACACGTCGCCGTCAAGAGCAGCACTGGCCGGAGGACCCCAACGCGGAGGCCGCTGAGTCCGCTGTCGAGCGCCAACATGAACAACACGCCGCTGATCGCCACCTCTGCGACGCGGAGCACTGGGGACAAGGGTATCAGCGGCACTGCCGCGCTCGGCGCCGCGTCTTCTCGGGTGGAGCGCGAACTCATTGGGCTGCGGAGGAAAATGGACGCGTGCATGCAGAAGCACTAGGCGCCGTGTACATAGCGGGAGAGCGCGCGGGTGGAGAGTCGAGCATCGGAGAGCGGAGCAGTGGGGGAGGAACGAGCAAGACCAAGAGCAAGATGCGGTGGCGGAGGCGTTGCTTGGCGCGGCGTGTTGGACTCATTACTCCACACTGCCGCTGCCCGGCAGTGCCAGCCCCTTGGGACCAGCGGACTCATTACTCCACTGTCTCCTGGTCGATGCGCAGATGGAAGGCTAGCGTGACGAGGAAGACTCATTTCTCTTCCTCGTCCTCGCTCGACCTGCTGCCGCTCCAGCCTGGCTCAGGACTCATGACTCCTCGGCCAGACATGGAGTCGTCCGTCACTTGCTGCGTCTCGATCCCTCGCTGCATTGCGTCTTTGCTCTCCTTCGCCCTCGTTCACAGCTCTCGCGCTCGCTCTAGGTCATCAGGTCGCATAGGATCGTTCGTTGTCAGTCGAGTGCCACGTAATTTACTCTCAAGGCAATGCGTTCTCTCTCTCTCATCGGAAGTGATCAATGGCACATCGCACTGCATTCAGCTTTACATGGCACCTCACACGACAGGCAGTCAGCCCCACGGGAAGGTGATGAAGAGCACGAGCATAAAGGCGACGGCGAGCGCGGCGCCCACGAGCACAGCGGCGTTGACCCACGCGGGCTTGGCGCGCTCCGTGGCGTCGAGCTTAAAGACCGTGGCCCAGTCGACCGTGTAGCGCATGGCGTCCTCGCTGGGCGGGGGCGTGAGCAGACTGACGGCGACGCACACAAGGAGCGTGAAGACCCAGAGCAGGATGGAGAAGTGGTAGAAGGCCATGTAGAAGAAGCCCTCGCCCATGGCGTTCATTGAGCCCTTCATGCCGTCGCCCACCGTGACCGAGAAGATGAGGCGCACGGCGCCGACGATGCCGCCCAGGATGAGAGCCCACAAGGCGCCCGGGCCGTTGATGCGCTTCCAGCCGACGCCCAGCAGCAGCACGATGCCGATGGGCGGCGTCAGGTAGCTCTGGATCTCGATGATCTTCTCGTACATGCCGTCGCCCTGGCTCAGCACGGGGATCCACGCGAAGCTCAGCGCGGCGTAGTCCACGATGCTGAGGCGGCCGACCCAGAGCAGCTGCTGCGCCGACGCGTTGGGCCGAAGCTTGAGGTAGATGTCGTTGGTGAAGACGGACGAGCCGGCGGCGAAGACCGAGCCGAGGCTCGACATCATGGCCATGACGATGCTCGCCACCATGAGCCCGATCACGCCGTGCGGCATCATGTTGGTCAGCAGCACCGGGTAGGCCGCGTCCGTGCCGCGCGCGGGCACCGACATGTCGTAGAAGATGCTGGCGATCACGCCGGGGACCACGATGAGGAACGGCGGCAGCACCTTGAGGAAGCTCGCGAACACCGTGCCGGCCTTGGCGTGCGCCGTGTCCTTGGACGACAGCACGCGCTGCACCAGGTCCTGGTCCATGCACCAGTACCAGACTGAGCCGATGGGCTGGCCGATCAGCATGCCCGTCCACGGGTAGTCGGCGTCCGACACGGGCTTCCAGAGCTGCCACAGATCGCTGCGGCCCTGCGCCTCGAGGTTCTCCGATATGCCAGAGAAGCCGCCGACCTTGTGCAGCGACACGGCCATGACCACGATGCCGCCGCAGATGAAGACGCACATCTGGAAAAAGTCCGTGTACATGACGGCGCGCAGGCCGCCCGCGATCGAGTAGAGCGCGCTGAGTACAATGCAAGCCCCCGCGCCAAGGTACAGGTTCCAGCCGAGCGTCGACTGCATGACGACGGCGCCGCCGTAGATGGTGGCGCTCGTCTTGGTTAAGATGTACATGATGACGGTGAGCACCGACAAGTAGTGCCGGCAGCCGGCGTTGAAGCGGTACTCGAGGAACTCGGGCGTCGTGTACACGCCCGAGCGGCGGTACACGGGCGCGAAGAACCAGCCGAGCAGCAGCAGCAGCACCACTGTGTACCACTCGTTGACCGACACGGCGATGCCGCGCTTGGCGCCGTCGCCTGACATGCCCACGAAGTGCTGCGCGCCGATGTTGCTCGCGAACAGCGCGCCGCCCACGAAGTACCACTTCATCCCGCGGTCGACCAGGAAGAAGCTCTGCATGGCCGCGTCCTCCTTCTGCTGCTCGTGCTCCTCGCGCAGGCCCGAGGCGATCGACGCTCGCCCCACTCGCGACGCAGTCGAGCCGCGCTCCATCTCCAGCTGCTTGGGCGTGGGCTCGGCCGCCAGGTAGCCGTCCCTCGAGGCCGCCGGCTTGAAGCACGGCATGATCTTGCCGAGGCGCTCGTCGCCAGCCTGGACGGCGGCCACGAGGCCGATGACCATGACGCCCACCACTGCCAGCACGAGGATGATGATGTCGGCGGTGTTCATGTTGCCTGACGAGTCCGTGTTGGGCGACACCTGCGTGATGAGGTTCGCCATGGCGCCTCCAGTCGGCGTGGACAAACGCAAACGGTTGATCGAATGAGTCCGAGGCGGGTACTTCGAGAGTGGCCGCGTTAAACGCCGGCGGACGGGATGCTCACGAGCTCGGTTGTGGCCTGAAATGCTCAGGTGTTTGAAGGAAAGGAAGCCGCATAAACGATGCACGATGCCGGCGGGATCAACGCGCTGCCGGTAGCTCGGCTAGGTCTTGCGGGCTCAGCTTGAAGCAGCCACTAACCGCCCAACCTGATCACATTGAGATGCACGTCGAGCAAGCGCGTCAGTCCAATCCGAGCTACAACCGGAGCCAAAGCAGTATGAGTTCACACAACGCCCCGCCTTGTCATGAGGTGTCGCCGGCCCCGCTCAGGTCTGAAGCGCCTGCCTCAGCGCTCCTCCTGCCATCGCTCGGCTATGTCAGACAGTGTGACCTGGCTCATGCGCATCTTGAAGTTCGCCACGCGCACAGCACGGCCATCGGGGCGTCCGCCTTGCACGGCGAGAGCAGCTCGATCCGCGCGCGTTCTGGTGGTGCCGCTCGCCTTCAATCACCGATCCGCGATGGCCGTGTTGATGTTAAACAGCAGCTCGGGAGTCGGTCGTCGGCCGACTGATCGGGGCGGGGAGCAGACGCGTGATTGAAGATGCGTGATTGTACTTCAGTCGAGGGCCGAGACCCGAGCAGGTATGCCTACCACTCGACGCTAAAGGTGATCGGCGGCGGGTCATACGCGTTGTTGCCGTCGCAGAGCTGGCCTCCGAGGAACAGCAGCAAGCTCAGCAACGCCGCGCTGACGGCCGAGACCAAGCAGAGTCGCACGAGCCCAGCGTCTTCATCCGTTCCCTTTGCTCTCCAGCCTGGCGCAAGCGCAAACGGCAGCAGCATTGCCAGCGCTAGCGCAAAGCAGAGGCAGGCCGAAATGTGCGCGAGAGTTCTGGCACCTGTCATAGACATCATACGAGTAGTTAGATACGACGAGGCAAGCGATACGCCGATGCAGCACTCGCCCTGATAGACTCGGATGCGGTCTTGGGTCCACTTGGGGCGTTGGACAAGCACATGGAGCTCGCTCACGGCTGGGAAAAACCCGTCCCCAAAGCACGTGAGCTCGTCCAAGCTTTGCCGGTCCTCCACTTCCTGGCACACTGGACGAGGTGTCAGTTGATCCGACTCACGGGCATCAGTCTCGACGTCGGGACTTCCAGGAACAAACAGCTTCAGCAGCTCGGGATCGAGGCCGAGGAGGCCCCCGAGCACTGTCTTGAGGTCAAACACGGTTCTTTTCGAGTCGATGGACACGGTGGACACCCACTGGGTGCCTATAACCCGACAGTTGAGCTTCCACACGGGCATCTTCACGTACAAAGTGAGAGTGAGGAGGGAGGGAGCACACCTTGCATTTGGGGTCCCCACAATCCTGGAAACGCGCTCATTGAGCAAAGAAACACTCGGAAGCAATCGATAATCAGGCGTGTTCAGTCTGTGAACGTCACAAACTGTCGGCGAGTTAGACTGAGATCAGCCACGGCCACAAGCAAACACTCAGCGGCACTTACATGTTAAGCGAGCGCAAAGGCAGAGCGTCGGCGGAACGATGGACGACGCGGTCCAGCGCCGCGACCCGGAGTCTCGGCCGGCGGTGGAGGCGGCGGCGGAGGAGATACGAACTCGAGACTGTAGTCGTCCTCATCAAGCTCTGGCGTATCATCATCCTGTTGGTTCTGCTCCTGTTGGAGCGCAGGTGGAACTGGCGAAAGTGTGAGCTTTGCCGTCGGAAGCCCCAGGGTCATGGTCGTGGGTGGCGCTGATCGCCGTCGCCGACCCCACGATGGCGGTGGCGCCTTCCCAGCGTGAAGGACGCCATAGCTGCGGTTGTTATCACTTCGAGTAGCTGGAGTGGTGATCTTTCTCGCTGCATCCTCTTGTTCTTCGTTTGCTTGATCGACCTCCGGGCCGCGAAGCTTCGACAGCAGATAATCGCGGTCGCGGCGAGGGTGTTGACGCGAAACATGATCAGTTAGGCGGCGTGGTGATCGTAGCGCGTCCATGGGGAACAAACCCGAAAGTGGAGGCGATGATGCTGATGAACTCGACGACGAAGACGATGCTGCGTCGTCCGCAATTGACACCTTTGACGGCGCGCTACCAATCAATGGAGCACTATCTTCCCGCGATCGCGATACGAACTCGTCATCAGGGTAAAACCGAAACGGGGCTGGGTCATCCTCTTCATCGGTATCGTCGCCATATCCGATGAAGAAGTCGGCGACGGCCATGTCGCTCTCGGAACAGCTCATATCAAGTGGCGATGGCGGTGAGGACCTTGGTTCGGACACCTCGGAGTCGCTCGAAGACCCGATCTGCAGCAATGACCGACCACTAAGTAAGCACGCAAGCAACACCGACACAATGCGCGTGGTGTACTTACCGACAATGACCGCGTGACACGACGATGGCGAGCTGGAACTGTCGTGACGCTGGAGCTGACGCTCACGGAGTCGCTGCTGCTCGTACTGCTGCTTCGAGGTCGTGAGCGTCCAATCAACCCTTTGCGGACAAGTCTGTCGCTGTCTTCTGTATCAGCCGATTTCATCAGCACCATGTCCTGGTCATCGTCTTCGTGGACGAGGTCTCCACTTTGTACTCTACTCATTCTTTTGGCGATATTGGCTCGGGCAACTCGCGACGCCAGTAGCGCTTGAGCCACGCGTGGGCTCGGCAAATGGTTCTGCGTACCGGTCGACAGAGTGCGCAGCAGCTCTGGGAGTCGATCGGGTATCAGTGCCCGCATATCCGTCGGCGACAGCTCATTGCCTTCACCTTCACTGTCACTGTCACTGTCTCGTGGAGATGTGAGGCTGGACGTAGGTGTCGTCGGATGAACTATTTGACTGCTCCGAATGGGTGAAAGCGGAGGAGTTCCATCGCCGTCGCTTCGAGTCCTGGACCCCTCAAACTGCCGGCGCATCCATTCTTCCTGTTGCTGCTTCAGCAACTGCTCTTCTTTGTACTTGTGCTTCAGAATGGCGAGCAGCGACTTCTGCTGACGATCTAGGTGGCTTTGCGGTACTGGAGACGACGGTGGAGTGAACTCAAGGTTGCGCTGAAGGATACGAGCACTCGTGTCGGTGGCTGGAGACTGGCGCGCACGATTCTGTCGGTCGCGCTGTGCATCATCACGACCTTGACCTTCCGCAACAGCGGCCGCCATCTTCTTGGACACTTGGATGCGCAAGTCGTCGCGCCGCGACTTGGATGGGCCGCTGTCGGGGATGCCTCCGGCATACGCTCCCAGTCGAGAGGTGAGATCTCCAGCTGGGTGCTTGCTTTCCAGCCCTTGTCGCTCGTTGGGGAAGTGCGAAAAGGGTGATGGCGACGAAACCGGGGAGGAGGAGTACTCCAGAGGTATGGGTGACGCCGGCGAGGGCGATGGAAGTGGCGGAGGCGGCACGAGTCCCCGAAGTGCGGCGACATCAGCCGCGTCAGTGCGAATGTAGAGCTGGTGCTGGCGGTGATAACTGTTCACATCTCTTTCGGTCGTCGGCGAGCTGGGGTTGTTGCCGCTGCTCGTCGAGCTCGTCGCTGTTGACGCCGGGGACACGAGCGTGCGTCCGCGCGGATACGCAAACGGGTGGGCGGTCGCTGCAACGGGCGGCGATGGAATCGCCTTGGCATTTGCTCGCGCATCGTCCGCCGCCAGCAGCGGCGCGCGAACGGTCGTGGTCACCATTGACTTGCGTCTGCGGCGCCAGTTGTTGCCTGGGATCGGCGAGTTGATGTATTCGGGGGCGGTCGCGACTGCCGCACCCGACGCCGCTGACGCGGAAGTCGCTCGCTTGAACGCTGGCGGCCCCGCCGCCGCCCTAGCGAACGTCGTGTCGATGGGCGGGATGCTCTGCTTGGGCATGGACCACCGTCTCCCCGCGTTGACGGCGTTGGTCGCCACGTGGCGCGCGGTGTCGGCCTTGCGCGGCCCGCTTCCTCCCGAATGGACGATGGCGATCTTGATCTCCGTCTCGCCGACCGTGAGCGTGTCGCCCGAGCGCACGACCACGGCGTCGCGGTGCACGCGTGTGCGTCCATTCAGCGTCGACCCGCGCGCGCTGTGGTCCACGAACACCCACACGCCGTGCCTGGGCGTGCGCTCCAGCGTCCCGTGCGCCGCGTCCACCTGCCATCCCGCGCCACACCACCCGTCAGCGTCCGTGTGGTCCGCTCCAAAGACACGACGTAGGTACCTGGGCGTCTCGGTTGCAGTAGAAAGCGTCGGGCGAGGCCGTACCGATGCACAGGCCCGCGGCCAGAGGGGATAGCGGCGCCGTCTCTCGCGCTGGGGCGGCGTCGCCCGCACGCCCACGCACACGCAGCACCACCCGCGACCGTGGCCTCGCACCGCCCTCGCCGCGCTCGTCGTTGGCCTCCATCTCTGCGTCTGGGCGACCGGAGGCCGGAGGGGGGAGGAAGGCGAGGAGTTGAGCGCCACCGCGTTGCTTGGTGCTGGCCGGCGTCTTCTCACAGTGAAAGCGCCTCCAAAGCCTGGACATGTTGCGGCCCTCCTGACCTGCTATATTCGATCCGGTCGGCCGGCCGGCCGGAAAACGCCCGATATTTCTCCAGTTTTGGACTTGCCACCTCTATGATCGAATATGACAGGTCCATACAAAGAAGGAATGGCACGACCTGCATCATCTGATAACCACGTTATTTCCAAGGAACCTTGGAAATTTAGTTGGGAAACCACGCCGGCTTGCCCCGCGGCCGGACGTCGCGCCCTCGGTCCGACCGGCTGCGACCTGTGCTTGCCGGGTCGCACACGCTTTTGGCCAATCCGCGCGCCGGAAACCAAACCTCAATATAACTGATGGCAGATCGGGTCGTCCAAATTTGCGCGTCGGCTGGCCGTCGGCTGGACGCCCGGGTCAATACACTTAAAAAAAAGATCCAGAGATGTGAGTTCCATGGACTTAAAATGGAATCTGTCGCATCATTCAAAGTTCGTATTGTGTTTGTGAGAGCGGCCCGAGGATTCCGCCAACATTCGAACGGTCGCCTGTGTCTGGCCGTCTCCCCGTCGCTTTTGGATCACGTTTGCTGTTTTATATCTCACTTGCGGATTGTATGGAAACATCGTAGTTGCGAGAGTGATGATCGCCCTTGAAGTTGCCGATCGGAAACAAATTGAGCCAGCCTTCTGATTGGAAATACGAAATTGTATTTGGATACAAAAACCAAGATGTACTGTTTAACATATTTCTGAAATCTACAAGAATAGTGTCGTAATCCGATCCAGTGCAGTAAAAACAACGGTCGCCGCGTGTTTCTCCACATACAGTCGCCAAGTCGCAGCGGTGCTTGGCTGCATCCGAAGAATAATAGTACGTGCCACTTCTATGCCGCAGTTCCGCGCATCATCCGCAACTCGAGGATACGAAATACACTTATTGTCAAATCCGCCGCCTGCATCAAAGCAGTGGCCACCAAAGCCAACACCTCCAAGCTCCCGACGACGACCATGCCGGCGCGCTGCTCCTCCCGCCTGCGCCTGCTGCGGCGCGCGCTGCGGCCCCGCGCGGTGCCCACCGCGTCGTCCTTGCCCTCTGCCTCCGTTCGGCTGTGCTCACTGGCTGTGCGGGCCGCGCCGCGCGCGTCTGCGGCCAGCAACTGGTTCCGTCCGGCGGCCATGGGCGCCCGCGCGTTCCGCTCGTCGGCTTTGCTGGCCGCGCAGGACGGCGGGGACGACCGCGAGGGGAAGGACGAGGAGGACGAGGAGGACGAGGAGGACGAGGAGGACGTGGAGGACGAGGACCTGGAAGGCGCGCACGCGGCCGAGACGGAGAACGCCGCGGCAACGCAGTACCTGGGCGTGGTGTACAACGCGACCAAGATCAAGAAGTACTCGGCCGAGCTCGAGCTGGACGGGCACGTCATCAGCGGCGGCGACTACTGGACGGCGCTGGACGCCGCGCGCGGCTACGACGAGCTCGTGGACCTCTACTGCGACCTGGACACGCCGCGCAACTTTGGCGGCGCCTCGAGCGGCGAGGAGGACGACGAAGAGGACGACGACGCGCTGCTGGGCGACCTGGAGGCGACCAGCGCGTGGGAGACGCCCGACGTGGGCAAGCGCCACGCAGACATCATCCCGCCCATCCCGCAGTGAGTCCGTGACTGGCGTTGATGGTCATGAGCGCGCACTGACTGGCTGATGCTCGCGGGCAGGACGTACCTGACGCTGGAGGAGGTGACGGCGGCGCTGGAGCGAGAGAAGGCCATCGACGTGTACACGGTGGACCTGGCGGGCAAGTCGAGCCTGGCGGACTACATGGTGTTCACGACGGGCCGGTCGCAGGCGCACATGCGGCGCATGGCGGACCTGCTGATCCGGTCCATGAAGGCGCGGCGCCTGGACGATGACTTCGAGTACGCGGTCGAGGGCCGCGAGTGCGACGACTGGATGATCGCCGACTGCAACAACGTCGTGGTGCACTTCATGCGCGAGGACACGCGCCGCATCCTCGCGCTCGAGGACCACTGGGAGAACATGGTGGACGACAAGCACCGCGTCTACGGCGACATGACGGAGGACGAGTACATGGACAAGTTCGGCACGAGCGAGCTCATGGAGTACCTGCAGGACGACGACCTGGCGCTGTCGGCCGAGGACGAGGACGCCGCGGCCGCCGAGTCGGACAAGCGCGCCAAGCGCCGCCTGCGCCGCCAGGCTGGCGACGCCACGGCCGGGCCGGCCGACGCCCTCGACTGGAAGTGAACCCTCGCTGCTTGCTACTCGAGTACCATCAAGCCACACGCTGCACGCTGCTCACTCGACTGTGTTGGAACGATAAATACACGCCACTCTCTCTCCTACTGACTGGCTTACGACGGCCGGGACATGGCGCGCGTGAGGCGCACGCCCGAGGCCGACAGCTCCTCGGCGCCCAGCTCCAGGTTGCGCAGCTCGAAGTGGATCTGCACGGCCGACGGGCGCTCGCGCGGGTCGAACGACAGGCACTTGTCCACGAGCGAGCGCACGCTGCGCGGGCAGTCGGGCGCGACGCTGGGCTTGAGGCTGCCGGCGCTCACGAGCACGGCGATGCGCGTGTTGGTCGGCTGGTTGCGCGCCTCCAGGTCGTCTTGGCCGTCCCCGGCGTCGCTGCCGGGCACGGCCACGCCCTCCGAGTACGGCCGGCGGCACGTGTCGAGCTCGGTGAGCAGCACGCCGAACGAGTAGACGTCGGCCTTGACCGAGTACCGCTCGCCGCGCAGCACCTCGGGCGCGATCCATGAGATAGTGCCGACCTCGCCCGTCATGGTCTGGTCCTCGCCCTCGCCCGTCATCTCGCGCGAGACGCCGAAGTCGGTGAGCTTGGCCACCCATGCGTCGCTCAGCAGCACGTTCTTGGGCTTGAGGTCGCGGTGGATGATCGGGTTCTCGAACGAGTGCAGGTACACGAGCGCCTCGGCCACGTCGAGCGCCAGCAGCGACTTGCACTTGAGCAGCGCGCCGTCGAACGCGTGGAACCAGCTGTAGGCGTCTCGCGCCAGCGGGTCGCGCGCCTCGCGCTGCAGCTGCGCGAACAGCAGCGCGCTCAGGTCGCCGCGCGGCATGTACTCCATGACCATGCTCACGTCCAGCAGCGAGCTCCAGGTGACGCCGATGAAGTGCACGACCTTGGGGTGGTCCAGCGCGGCCGCGAGCCGGATCTCGTCCATGAAGTTGGCCAGCGTGCGCTTGTGCCGCGCCTTGTCGGGCAGCAGCTGCTTGACCACCACCTGCTCCTGCCGGAACGTGGCCAGGTACACGGCGCCGTAGCCGCCCTGCGCGAGCAGCGCGCCGAGCGCGACCTCCTCCTGCAGCAGCCGGAAGCGCAGCATGTCGTCGTCCGTGCGGATGTCGTTCGACAAGTACTCGGTGGACGAGTTGCTCAGCGCCAGCGCGGTGCCATTGCTGTTGCCCTTGTGGTGCGTCGACGGCGCCGAGTCGGTGCGCGCCGTGCGCGTCAGCGTGTTGTTGTGGTGCGCCACAAAGTCGGTGGCCTTGGCCGAGGCCGACAGCGGCTGCTGGCCGTCCGCCACGTCCACCCACGCGTGGTCGTTGGGGGCCGCGCTGCTGTTGAGCGTCGCGGCCAGCCCCGCCTTGGCGTCCGCCTTGTTGCGCTGGTGCCGCCGGTAGAGCACGAACGCGAAGCCGCTGAGCACGACGCCCAGCAGCACCGACACGCTGATGATGGCCAGCAGCATCCACTTGTTCATGCCGCCGCTGCCGTCGTCGCCGTTCGCCGCCGGGTTGGCCGCCGTCGTGTCGCTACCGCTCTGCGAGCTCGCGTACTTGGCGGCGAAGGCCTCGTCCGAGAGCACGCAGAGCCCGACGCCGTCCTGGACGGTCGTGAAGGTCGCGTCGCCGTCCTCGCAGGACGTGAAGCTGGTCGTGACGTCGAGGTGGCCCACCCTCTCGAGGATCGCGACGCTCGCGTTGGCCACCTCGAACGCGCTCAGCGTGCTGCCCGACAGGTCGAACGTCCCGAGCGGGGACGCGGACGCGGACGCGGACGAGGTCTGCAACGGCAGGTACACGCCGCTGACCTGCGTCACCTGGCAGTTCTGGCACGTGAAGCTCTGGAGCTTGGCCGGCAGGTCGATGCCGCTCAGCTGCTGCAGCGAGTTGCCGCTCAGGTCGAGCGCCACGAGCGAGTCCGGCAGCGACAGCCCGTCCAGCGCCGTCAGCTTGTTGTTCTGGATCGAGAGGCTGGTAAGCTGCGACGGCAGCTCGCTGTCCTTGGCGCCCTGCAGCTTGTTGCCGTCCAAGATGCTGCATGTTCACCCCCATTAGCAGTGGTTAGTGGCGGCGCATTACTCTGGATAAGCGTCCAGATCAATGGCGTACAGCGTGGTGATGGAGTCGGGGAAGGAGAGGCCGCCGAGGTCGCTCAGGCTGTTCCCGGACAGGTTCCTGCGGTCGGAATATCCAGAGGAAGACGAGGTGAGGATCCGAGTGCGGACCCGCATGAAGTTTACGTGCGGACGTACAGCGTGGTCACTTGACAATTGCCCTCGCTGTCGGAGAACGCGGCGACCGCATTGTCCGCGAGGTTCCTGTAAAATACACGGCCGCAGCGGTAAGTAACCAGCCCTCCCGTTCGCAGAGTGTGCAGGCGAGCGGCACGCACAGCAGGTCCACATCCGGGCAGCTCGTGACGGCCTTGACGCCCAGGGACGACGCGTCGATGGTCGTGCTGTCGGCCGCACTACCGCTCCCGGCGGTGGGCGGGATCGACACCACCGTGCAGTTGGGGTACACGACCACGGCGTAGTCCTCGTCGTCTGAATTGCGGCGCAGCGTCGGCACGTCCGGCGCCGTCGTCCGGCACGCGTTCTCGTCCGTCGTGGCCACGGCCGTGTTGACCGCGGACGCGTCCGCGCGCGCCAGGAGCGCGGCGGCCAGCGCCAGCGCCAGCGCGCGCACCCACGCGGGTCCTGCCGTCCTCATCGCCCTCGCCCTGTGTCTCGATGTCTCGTCCTGCTGTGTGGTCCGTCCCCGGTATTTAATCCGGCCGGCCGGCCTGCCCGTCTCTCTTGTGGCGGAAGGTGCTCTGGAAGAAATGGCCGCATAAAGGGCGGCCAGCATGTGCTGTGCCGATCACGAGGGCACGATTCCTTCGGTGCGTTGGTGTAATAAACCGGCGTTCGAGCGAAAATTACCATCCACACGGTCGCGAAACGTTGACCCGTGTGGACGGGCTGGAGCCAGCTGGGTGTGCGGATCCCATGATCATCCTGCCGGACCGCGGACTCGCTTCATTGCTTCCCACAATGCGGTCCTTCCCTGGAAAGGTGGGTGGATGGTGTTCGAGGGCTGCTCTCCCGTGAACAGCATTCGTCCGTGCGTGGAGGCGCCTTTGGGTGCGGACCCGCCGCCGCCTTCCTAGCTACAACTCAGCCTGATCCCATCACATTCACATCGGACTCCATGCAGCTTTGTGGCACCGACCTGGACGAGTATGTTCCTGCTACCGCACACTCCAAGCACACCCAGAATGTACCGCTAGTGCTTTCGTTGTGTGGTATTACTCGTTTCCTGATCAAACCGATCTGACTCCAAAACCGGTACATGTCCGGTACAATCGGTACGCTACCGGCTGCAAACCGAACCCACAATTTTGCTCAATTTGTTCACACTTCCACCATACTCAACCCAAGTCAAAACTGGAAACCACTCCGCAACAAAGGATCACAAACAAAGTGGCGTCATCCGAAGCAGCACCACCTCCCTCCCTCCTTTCCTCCGCCTTCCTCCGCGATGGCGGCGCCGCTGGGGCTCGAGACGGCGCAGCAGCGCGGCATCTTCGTGGCCTACATGTCCCTCTGGGTCTCCTACGGGCTGCTGAACGAGCTGGCCAAGCGCACGGGCGTGGTCTTCAACTCGGCGGCCGCCGTCGTGCTGCAGAGCGTGCTCAAGCTCGCGCTGGCGGCCGCGCTCTTTCTGCGGCACGACGCGGCCGCCGGCGCGCTGCAGACCAAGCTGCGCGCGCTCGGGGCGCAGGCGCGCGCGCACCGGTCGCTGCTGCTGCGCTACCTCGTGCCCGCGGGCCTCTACGCGCTCTACGACGTGCTCTCGTACGTCAACCTGCGCCAGTTCGACGCGCCGACGTATTTTTTGCTGCTGCAGTTCCGCCTCGTGGTCACGGGGCTGCTGCACCAGCTCGTGTTCGCGCGCCAGCTCAACCGCAACCAGTGGCTCGCGCTGCTCGTCACCACGGCCGGCTGCGCCATCAAGACGCTCGGCAGCACCGCGTCGACGGCCGAGGCGGAGGACAGCGCGCGTGGGCCGTCGCTCGTGGCGTACGCGTCGCTCATGGCGCAGATGCTGGCGTCCACGTTCGCGGGTGTGTACAACGAGCTGCTGCTCAAGAAGCAGGCCGCCATCCCCGTCAACCTGCAGAACGTCTTCATGTACGCCGACTCGATCCTGTGCACGGGCGCCATGCTCGCGCTCGGGCTCACGGGCCAGACGTGGGCCGAGGTGGCGCGCGTCGACACGCTGCGCACGCTGCTCTCGCCCGTCGTGCTCGCCATGGTCTGCATCATGGCGGGCGTCGGGCTCGTCACCAGCCTCTTCCTCAAGCACCTCGACTCGGTGCGCAAGGCCATCGCCAGCGCGCTCGAGCTCGTCGTGCTGCCCGTGCTCAGCGCCGTGCTCTTCGGCGTCCCCATCACGCTCTACACGGTTGCGGCCGTCGCCTGCGTCGCCTTCGGCGTCTACATCTACTCGCTGCCAGTCGACGGCGCCGCCAAGTACGCGCCCGTGCCCGTCGCCAAGCCCGACGCGAGCGACAGCTTGGAGCAGGGCGGCGACGACCACAAGGGCTGACCCAAGCGAGCAGGAGAGAGACGAAAGACGACAGGAGAAGAGAGACCGACCTGCCACCAGCTTTATAATAGACCTTGCATCAGACGAAGCCCTGGTGGTAGCTGGACGTGAGCGAGGACGAGGACGAGAACTGCCGCTGCGCCGCCGCCTTGAGCTTGCGCAGCTCGTAGTGCAGCTCGACGGCGCTGGGCCGCGCCTGCGGGTCGAACGACACGCAGCGCAGCAGCAGCCGGCGGACGTCCGGCGGGCAGTCGGGCGAGAGCGACGGCTTGAGCGCGTCCGAGCTCACGAGCAGCGCGATCTTGGCGTCCGTGAGCTTGCGCTCGCTGTGCGCGTTGTTGTACGGGTGGCCGCACGCGTCCAGCTCAGCCAGCACGATGCCGAGCGAGAACAGGTCCGCCTTCTCCGAGTACCGCTCGCCCTGCAGCACCTCGGGCGCGATCCACGCCGTCGTGCCCATGCCGCCCGTCATGGTGCTCACGTCGCTGTCGTCGTCCAGCCCGCCGCCCTTGCGCTCGCGAGAGACGCCAAAGTCCGACAGCTTGGCCTCGAACGTCTCGGACAGCAGCACGTTCTTGGACTTGAGGTCTCGGTGGATGATCGGCGCCGGGAACGAGTGCAGGTACACGACAGCCTCGGTCACGTCGAGCGCCAGGTCGATCTTGGACCGCGGCTTGGACCGCGGGTCGAACCACGAGAAGCTCGAGCCCTCCTCGCTCGAGTCGCTGTCGTACTCGTGGTAGCGGTCGTCGTCCGGGCTGTTGCTGCGCCGCCGCGCCTTGCTGGACGCCCTGCAGGCCTTCTGCTTGTGCTTGAGCAGCCCCGAGAGGTCCCCGCGAGGCATGAACTCGAGCACGAGCGACAGGTCGAGCAGCGTCGTCCAGGCCACGCCGACGAACCGCACGATCTTCGGGTGGTCCAGCCGCGCGCACAGGTGGATCTCGCCCATGAAGCGGCGCAGCGCCTCGCTGTTGCCGTTGCCCTTGAGCCGCTTGACCACCACGAGCCGCTTGTCGTGCCGCATCGTCGCCAAGGACACGACGCCGAAGCCGCCCATCGCCAGCTCGCGCACCACCTCGATCTCGTCCACGGGCAGGCGGTACGGCACCAGCGACTCGTCATTTCGCACGTCATTGGTCAGGTACCCGCTGCCGGAGGACGGCGGGTGACTGCCAGGCGCCGTCACGGACTCGGTCCCGTGCGTCCGCGACGTGTTCGCCTTGGTCTCGCCTGACGGAGGCATCCCGTACGTCAGCGTCGTACTCGGGTGGCTCGAGGACGGCGGCTCCCTCGTCTTGTCATGCCGCGCTTGCCGCCGCCGGTACAGGATGAAGCCGAGCACGAGCAGCAGGACGACCACGACGCCCGCGGCGATGCCTCCGTACACTCCGGCCTTGCTGGACCCAGACGCCATAGTGCTGGACGAGCTGTCGCCGTAGGTCGGAGACGACGAGATCGACGAGGACGAGCCGGAGCCGGTGGCTGTGGCGGCGCCACCGCTTCCAGAGGACGTGGACGAGCTTGAGGGCGTCGAAGAGGAGGAGGAGGAGGAGGACGAAGACGTTGTAGAGGAGGAGCTGGCGGTGCTACCGCTGTCGGACGCGTCCGGGTACAGCGTCGAGAACGTGACGTCTGCAGGTTCCACATCACCGTCAGTGACAGGAGGAGACAGAGCCATGGGGACGAGGACTCACCGTCGAGCACGCAGGCCTGGATGCTGTCCGTGACGGTGGTGAGCACCGCGCCAGAGGTCGAGCAGGACGAGATGGACGTGGTCATCTGCACCGAGGCGGCCGCGAGCACGGCCACGTCCGACTCGCGCAGCTCCAAGGTCGTCACCGTCGCGCCGCTCAGTGTCCTGCGCCGGCAAGCGATCCCCGTTAGCACCGGCTCGCAGCTTTGGCGGAGGACGAGGAGGACTCACAGCGTCTTGAGCGACGAGGGGAAGATGACGCCCGAGATGTCGGTGATGCCGCAGTTGGAGCAGTCCCTGTTGCGTTCCAAGCACGCCCAGCACGTCAGCAAGGGCGGAGAACCACATGACAAGCAAGCGACGAGCGGCAGCCACCGTACAGCGTAGAGAGCGTGTCGGGGAAGACGGCGCCCGAGAGCGACTGCAGCTGCGTGTTGCCCGTGAGGAAGAGCGTCTGCAGCGCCGACGGGAAGCGGAATTTGGCCAGCGACGAGATGACGTTCTTGCGCAGGTACCTGCGGCATACAGCACGCCACGAGCGTCAGCCTCCGCCAGTCTTCTCTCCGTCACGTATAACCGTTCTCACAGTGAGAGCAGCGCATCGGGGAAGTCGGACGCGCGCGTGGATGTGATGGCGTTGAGGTCCAGGATCCTGCGGGAGGTCGGGCACACGAGCGTTAGACAGGAGCAAGCGGCGACGGCGGACGCGATGCGGACGCTCACAGGCGCTGCGTGCTCGAGGGGAAGGAGAGGCCATCGAGCGTCGTCATCTGGTTGCTCGACAGGTCTCTGGGGACACACACAGCCGTCAGTGTCGGAGGGAGAGCTGGAGCAGCAGCAGCAGCGAGAGACGCACATGTACTTGACGGTGGCGCCGTCGGCCGCGAACGCCGTGATCTGGTTGAACCACAGCCGCCTGCGCGTCCGTCAGTCCCCTTTTCCGACCGCCAGGACCAGCGAGACGGGCGGGACGTACAGACTGGCGACCTTGGGGTAGCTCGCGACGGCCTCGATGCCCGCGTAACTGGCGTTGATCATGTACTCGCCCGGGTCCTCGGACATGGTGGCGGCCACCTGCGTCTCGCTGCAGTCCGGGCTCACGATCACGGCGGCGCTGTCGTCCCCGCTCGCGAGCGCCGCCAGCGTCACCACGTCGGGCGCGTCGATGCCCGACAGCGCGCAGGTCGAGCTCATGGCGTCTGTCGGCGTCGCTCGAGCGCGGAGGAGATCAAGGAATGGCGAGTTTACGGCGAGTCCCATATGGGCGTGGCTGTCTTCGAAGCCATTGACCCCCATCCATCACACCATCACGGACGGAACGGAAGAAGGCTCTTTAGTCCGGTATGAGTGGTGCAGTTGGGCTTAGTATGACGCTAGATGCCCTTGAAGATGCGAGCTGTGCACGTTTTCTGGGTTCAGAAAACAGGGACATGGTCCGGGAAAAGTGGTGCGGTTGTGCTGAGGGCGTCAAATGTTACCCACGCCGGTCCAAATATTCCCCACGCGGTCATCATCACGATCATGGCATTGAATCGAGGATCGATGGGGGAATGCGACGGCCGTCCAACACTTCGCGCGTGCTTCGTCGCTCCTCTTCGTTCCTCTTTCCCAATGGGAATCCCTTCGGCCGCTGGTGACGAAGATGCGGCGACAAGCAGCAGTCGGTGATGGTTAACACCACAGGAGTGAAACACGTCATTACCGGCGCAGTCAGTTCAGACGAGGACGGCGGACAAGGACGGCCACTTCGCTTCGCCTTGTTGGTGTTGGGCATCGCGATCAGCAAGCCGTTCGCCATGGTGTTGACTTCGCGGCACTCTGCGTCGCCATTTGGATGCACATCAGGCCACATGACGCCGCTGTGGACGCAGACGCAATCCCATTCCCCCGTCCATAATCCCCTCAGCTATGCACCAATCGTCGTCAACGAACTCTCCTTGTCCACTTCACCCTGCCTTCAACGCCTCCCCTCTCCGCTCAGACGCGGAACTCCATGCCCAGCAGGCGCTCGCTGGCGTCCCAGAGCTTGGTCGCCTCGTCCTCCGAGCGGCTGAGGCTGCTCGCGCTGGCCTCGCACGGGAACCCACGGATGCCGAACCACCCATCCGGTCCGTAGTACCCGCCGCTTTCGGCGTCGGGCGCCGTCGCGGCATACAGCGCCGGCAACGCCCCCATCTCGGGGGTGTTAAGCGGCAGCATGCCGAACGCCGAGATCACCGGGCCCTGCAGCAGCCGCGGCAGGTGGCTGAAGTAGTACTTGGCGAAGATTGGCGTCTGACTCGCGCCAGGGTGTGCGGCAGTGACCAGGACGCTCGGGCGCTTCTCCCCGCGCTGGCGCAGACGCCGGTCCAGCTCGAACGTGAACAAGAGCAGCGCCAATTTGGACGTGAAGTAGCCCCACATGTGGCCCTTGCCGCGCTCCCCAAGCGCGTCGACGCGCCAGAACGGCCACGCGTAGTAGTGCAGCAGGCTGCTCAAGTTGACGACGCGCGCTGGCTGGCCGTCGTCGCTCTTGAGCACGGCCGCGTCCAGCAGATCGAGCACGAGCGCCGTGAGCTGGAAGTGGCCCAGGTAGTTGATGGCGAATTGGCTCTCAAGCCCCGTGGTCTTCGAGACGCGATTCGGCGGTGACGCGACGCCGGCGTTGTTCACGAGGATGTCGATGTGGTCGACGTGCTGGTGGAGCTCGGCGGCAAACTGGCGCACGCTCTCCGGCTCGCCCATGTCGACGATCATGAGCTCGACGCTGCCGCGCTTGGCCAGACTGTCGTCTGGCGCCTCGAACAACTCCGTGCGGAGCTTGTTGAGCGCGTCTCGCCCCCGCGCCTCGTTCCGGCAGGCGAGGATGACGTTGGCGCCGTGCAACGCGAGCTGTCGAGCTGCCTCGAACCCAATACCCGAGTTGGCGCCGGTGACGACCGCGATCTTGCCGTCTTGCAGCGGGATCTTGGCGGCGTCCCAACGGTTGTCGACGCTGCTGCTGCCGAAGGGAAGAAGCCGCATCGTTTGCTGGGAAATCGGTGGCTTGGAGGCTTCTTGTGTCGTCCGCGGCGTGTTGCGTTGTGCGGAGGCATGCTGGTCGAGAGATCTCCTCAAAACGTCATCACGATGAGCCCGTTATGAAGGAGAAGAGAAGAGAAGCATGGGATTGCTCGTCGCGTTGGGATGTCTATCCAGCGACGAGCTCCAGCGACGAGCTTACTTGTTCTCAGATCAATCCAAGTCACAGGAGAGAGCGTGGGGAAGGGCGTATCGATCCAATTGAATCGTCGTGGTGGTGCATGCATATGAGCAAACTGCAGTCGCTGACACTCTTAGCGAGCAATGGTTGAGGCGCATCTTACTGGGACTGAGCTCTCCCGTGATCTCCCGTCCCCAGTGAGTGAAGCAGTCTGTCCATGACGTGCTTTCCCTTCTTGATAAATGGACCCAGACAGACCTGCATGAGGTATTTCGCTGCACTTGAGGAGAATATTCAGTGACATGGAGTCGCCAAGCCAGCCTGAGCCTGGAGAGCAGAATTCATGACTCGACAAGGGTTCTGGAGAGGCTTGGCTCCAAGACTGGCACTAACTGGTTCATGGCGAAAGCGGATTTGAAGCGCCGACGACAGCAAATCGGGTCGCTGTTGGCTCTCCACTGCATGCCATTCCCGAATTCGCTCGTCGCCGAGAACATCAACCAGCCAACGACCAACTACTCGCACACGTCAACAATGAAGTTCCTCAGCAACTGCCTCCTCGTCGCCCCTTGCCGTCGGCAGCGTCTACCCCACGACATGACCAGCTCCTCCACGCCCACTGCGACTACGGCTCCTACAGCCTCGACGGAGGCTGCCACGACCGGGAGCACTGCGACAGGCACGGCCAGCAACACGACGACGACGGCCACGGTAACCACCGGGATCACTGAAGCGTTCAGTGCACCACCAGCGTCGGCGAGTCTTGCGCCGCGACGATGGCACTGTGACATCACTCCAGCTCAATGAGTTCCGATTCAGTCGAGGTTATCGACAGCTCGAGCATGTCGGCTTCGTCGTCGTCGTCGATGTCTGGTACGGCGAGTGGGCTCGAACGGTACTTCAACGGCTGTGAGCGCTGTGGAACCCTGGCTCCCGGCGTGTACCTAGCCTTGGCTGTGGTGGTGTTGGTAGACTGTCGAACTGACTTGCGAAGCGTCCGTCGGATCGAAGGAATTCACATGTTCTTGCTGCAGTTTGCTTGCTTTATCTCTCTCTCGTTTGCTGTGATGATGGCGCTCATCGTGATGTTTGCGATCAGCAACTCATGACCGCTCACCAGTTCCCATCACTGGCACAACTCTCCGTCCTCCTGTCAGTGTGTACCTTCCTCAAGAGCCATGACCGAAGGAAGTTGCAGGAGCGCGACAACAACGAGGATGGCGTCGAGTCGCTGCAGGAGGCGCCGAGGCGCTCGCGATGGCCATGGATCAGGGACCCCATCATTGTGACGTGTGCTTGATCCCAGCCAGGCGAACGTGGAGCAGGTGAACTGGTGTCAGGTGTTATGCCTCAGGTTATTGGCCGACCTGTATTCGAGCGATGGGTACAGTATCAGTTTGAACAGTCTGAACCGACTACTTGGAAATCTATCCCGCATACTTTGTCCAAGATATTTCTGAACTCTATACCAACACGCACGCCGTCCGTCGTGAACCCATGGTCGACATTATGACAAAAAAGCAAAACGTGTTGAACTGGAGAATCGCAAACCCTCTGACCGAAAAGGCAGGGAGGGCATCGCAGTTCGCAAGCCGGCCGCAGTGACCATTCGCGTGGCGAAGGCAGTGCCCCGTCGACCCAACGCCCACGTCAAGGAAGCCCAATCCGTTACGATGATAGCGCGCAAAAACAAAAAATCCCGAGAGAATGTTGAGAGTCTTCGAGATGTTGCTATCCAGCGAATTGCGCTTGGTTCCATGTTGACAAGGACGTTGTGGATGCGGGGCGCAGATCCATATGGTGGCGGGGAGGCGCGATCTTCCATTTCTCGGTTTTCCGCCGGAAAGAACCGCGCTGACACCAAACGTACCAGAATGTGCTGCCCGCGTGGTGGTCACCACTGTGAAGCAATTGCACTCCCAAGATCCGTGAAGCGTGTCTCGTCAAACCTGCGGTTTCGCCTGTGCGGGTTGGCCACAATTTTGAGGGCCGTTTCGGTTGTTCTTCGATCTTTTTCGTTCTCGTTCTTGACTTCATGCTGCCATTCTGACAGTTTTGTGTATGTTTTTTTTCGCGTAAAAATGTTGGAATCGGCCCTGTGCAGTCCAGCAGCTGGTTGGGATTGAGCAGCGTGCGCAAGAAAGAGTGCCCGCCCAGAACCAGCAGGCCGAGGAAAGCAGGCAACAGGCACCACTCACCTGTGCCGGATGCGGTGGATTCCTTGCGCTGCCTTCGCTGTCCCAAGTGCCGCCACCAACAGACCGACCAGCTTGCAGCTGACAATTATGACACTTTTTAGCGTCGCAGGTTCGCGCAAGGAGCCCGGAACACCCGCCCCGTCTCCAAGCGGGTGCATTTGGCTTGGCACCATCTTGACACTCGCGGTTTTGCCCCGCACCACGCGCGACAAGCGACAAGCAGGGGTTGCCCTCTTATCCGGCGTCCGCTGCTCGTAAGCTTTCCGTGGGACCCGCAGACTGAAGCAGTCGGCGTCCGCACGACGGCGGACCGTCCCCATCCCAAGATTCGCCCCACCTCCCGCCCTACTGGCCGCCCCACTACATTCCCGCATCCCGAGACATGCGCGCGTTCCGCCGGCCGCGCGCGCCGTCCCTGCTGCCCATGTGGCGCTACGTGGCGGCGCTGCGCTCCCGCTACCAGCGGCGGCACGCGTCCGGCCCTCCCCACCCCGCGTCACCAGCCGGCGGCGCGTCCAAGGCGCTCGCGGACGCGGCGTCGCTGCGCGAGTTCGAGCTGCTGACGCCGCTGGGCCGCGGGACGTTCGGCGTCGTGAGGCTGGCCAGGCACCGCGCGACGGGGACCCGCGTGGCCCTCAAGGCGCTGGAGCGCGCGCGCGTCGCCGCCCTGCGCATGGAACGCGGCGCGGCGCGCGAGCGCGAGGTTCACGCGTCGCTGCGGCACCCGTTCGTGTGCCAGCTCGTCGGCAGCTTCGAGGACGCGCGCGCGCTGTTCCTCGTGCTCGAGTTCCTCCCCGGCGGCGAGCTCTACGCGCTGCTGTACGACCAGGAGGACGACGACGACGACGACGGAGAGGACGAGGACGACCGGCCGTCCGCCAAGACGGACGCCGACTCGGACGGAGACACGGACGACGTGGACGGCGAGCTGCCGACGCCCACGGACGCCGACGCCGCCGACTACGAGGCGCGCTGCCGCCGCCACCACGCGCTCTACCGGCGCCTGTACCCGGGCGTGAGCGCGCAGCTGGCCAACGTGCTGGCCAAGCGCGCGCTGCACGGATCGGCGCTGCGCTCGGGCGGCGGGCTGCTCGCCTGCGCCTCCGGCGGCGGCATCGTCGAGTGGGGCGCCGCCTTCTACCTGGCATGCGTCGCCAGCGCGCTGCGCTACCTGCACGACGCCGGCGTGCTCTACCGCGACCTGAAGCTCGAGAACCTCATGCTGGACGCCGCCGGGTACGTCAAGCTCATCGACTTTGGCCAGTGCCGCCGCGCGAGCGACCGGCCGAGCGCCACCATGTGCGGCAGCCCGGCGTACATGGCGCCCGAGGTGCTGCAGCGCCAGCCGAGCGACGCACGCGCCGACCTCTGGTCCCTCGGCGTCGTCATGTTCGAGCTGCTCGTCGGACACACGCCGTTCTACCACGACAACCCGCGGGAGCTGGCGCGGCGCGTGCTGCACGACCCGGTGACGTTCCCGGTCGGCTTCGAGGCCGGCCACCCGCTCGCCGCGGACCTCATCCGCAAGCTGCTGGCCAAGGACCC